>PVKA01037926.1:0-20636 GCA_004027165.1 Ctenomys sociabilis | reverse complement strand
TATGTAGAAGCACAGCGTTATCTATCCCAACTGTACTGTCTATACACACACATCATGATTTTTTCTTTCTACACCCCTTCCTTTGTCTACACCTGTCAAAAGTGGGCACTCCATTGACATTCAACTAACTTAGGTGCTTGAACTCGACAACACAATCCAACACAGTCCAGCATTCTACAACCATAGTGAGTTATTCAAAAGAAATTGTTGACCATAGCCATTTATAGCTCAGCTTAATATTATGGCCCCACGATGTATACTTCATTTTTATACTTTTCTGCTGGATGGTTAAGACCTAGGTAGATCCAAACTTATATACCAACACATGAACTTTATATTTCCTATGTGGTCAGTGAAGTCCTCTCAGGGTTTATCTTGTAGTCCTGTACATTATTCTGAGGTTCCTTTGTCTGTGTCATCCATGTGGATGAGTCATGGCCAATGCTTGACAGTTTGCTCTCCTTGAGAGCCTGAGAGAAAGTTTTCTCTTCATGTGACTCTCCCCAGGCACACTATAGAACTTCAGTCTCTTTCCTCTGTGACTCCATAATCTCCCTGTTCAGAAAATTTGGAGCTCACCTGAGTTTCATGATGTTGCAGTACAGGGTCTCCTATGTCCTGAGTCCCTGCTGACCTTGAAAGGCTAGCAAGCTTCTAAAATTGACTATAGGACAGAAAGTGATCTACTCAGTCTCTGGAGCACGTGGGCAGATTTCCTGTTACAAGTGCACTGAATGACATTTGTCTGAACGGAAGGTAGTAGGAATAGTGGACTAGGGTCATTTCAGACAAGAAAGCCTTGGGCCACCTCTTTGAAACCCCAAGGCAGAAAGACAGGGGCTGCTTTGTCAGTGTCTGGATAGACCCAAAGCTGGAGGACATTGGGAGGCTGCTGTGTGTGTAGGGGGTAGAGAAGCCAACAGGATTATATGTCCTTCTAGATTGTGAGCAAGGAAGGGTGAAGGCATGGAAGTTATCACAGTTCAAGAGACTCTGGGGTCTTCGCTTAAGCCTTTTCTGAGTGGATGTGTTTTTCCTTCCAAGAGTGAGTTTCCAACGCTGATTTCAAAATGTAGCGCCCTTTTTATTTTCCTCATTTGGTAGAGGTTATTTTCTTGTTTGTGTTTGCCTTCTAATTTGTGTTGCAATGATTTCATTCTTGTTTGCATCTCTCTTTTTTTCATCTCTTTCAATATGAATACTTTATATAAAGAAGAAGAAATTAAAGTGATTGAACCCAGAAATAAAAGCGAGTAAAGATCCATAGAGAAATCTTCTGAATTTCCCACCCTCCCTGTCTGCGGAAGCTGACCTGTGAAATGCTACAGGAGAACAGCCAACACTGAGGGCGGATGGAGGAGACTGGCCACAGGACAGGCCCTTGGTCCTCAGTCACCTGGGCATAGACTGGAAAATTACAGATACATTTTGATAAATTTTACAAAAACAAAGAAAAAAATAAGATGAGATTCCTTCCTATGTTTTCTTCTTGGTTGACCCCAAATTTTGTCAGATGCCAGCTCAGTAAGTCAAGATATCCAAGCTGTGTACCACAGCAGAAGGCTCGCCAGGCCAGCTGTAACCTCCAAGGGCAGCATTCTAAAGCTCTTTTACATAAGGAGAGTTAAGGGAGATGTGGAGCAACGGGGCAAATTCTGTCTCCGTTACTCTTCTCTCATTGCCAGAACAAAGTACCAGACACCCAAAATGAAGGAAGGAAAGATTTATCTGATTCACAGTCAGTGGAAGTTCCAGTCCATACTTGGCTGGCTCCAAGGCAGAGCGGCACATGGCGGACAGCAGCGGTTCATGGCAGCAGCAAAGAGCAAGAGAACAGGAGCACAAGGGAGCAACAGCAGCAGTGGGCAGGGGGAGCAGGTCTGTCTCCCTTGACTTGCATCCAGGCTCTCCGCCCCAGGCTGGGTGTAGCACCCACACCCATAATCCCAGTGGACTAAAGCACCTGCTTAGGCAGAGCACAGCAACTGGGGTTCGATCCCTGGCATGCAGTGCTGGCCCTGCCCAAGGGGCATCTGAGACTAAGATTGAGACTGGGCTTGGTGGCACGCACCTGTAATCCCAGCCCTTGGGAGGCTAAAATCAGGAGAATCACTACAAGTCCAATAAACATGGTGAGACCATGCAGACCCTGTCCTAAATACAGAAAGAAAAATAACAACAATCCCAGTGAATCATGAGTTAATCACAAGCTCTAGAAGTCCCTCCCATGACTGCGTGAGGCTTTGGGTAGACAAATAGATGCAAACTATAACAAGAAACCATAGAACTTTTTGTCCACACCAAGACTCTTCAGCAGAAAATAGCCTGGTGCTGAGCGTTGCTTCCCAGCAGTAGGCTTTAATCAAGAAGACAGCTATGATACCATCTGGGGTGCCAGGCAAAGAGCTTTGAGGTTTAAGGCAGCCAGATTTGAGACAGAATTGTCCCTGCCCCTCCCACGGGCTGGGTTTTGTCTTTCTGCATTCTCTGAAGGGCACTGTTTAGAGCGAGCTGATGAAGCCCCAGTACCAGGCACATTGTGAGCTAGAGAGAGCAACCCCGTGAAGCAGGTATTGCTGGTGCCAAGAGCAGAGGGAATCAAGGCATTAAGAAAGCAGGCCAGCGCGTGTGTGCATGGGAGGGCTGAGCTGTGTCTTCATCTGAGTTTTGGCTCCCACGTGCCCTGGCCTCAAGCTGTCTTCATATATGCAAGGCCAGATGCCCAGCCCCTGAGGACATGGGACAGGCAGCCACATGGAGCCGTGTGTGGAGGGGACAGGGTAGCAGGGCCAGGAGCACATGGCAGCACAAACTCTTCAGGATCAGAAACTTGAAGACTCTGGTCCCTGGACAGACATGGGAGCAGGTCCTCCTCTTCCTTCTGAGGGTCCCTTGTGAGTGGCCATGGAAGTCCTGTTCTGAGAGCAGCCTCCCTCCTGGGAATCGTGGATGTCAGAGTGATGGTTTTGCTCTTGTCTGTGGGAGATCTAATGCGCCCATGCCACTTCAGTCGACTCTGCTCTGCGTCCCAGGTTGGGCTGGAGAGGTCTCCTGCCTGAGTACACTGGCATCCTGGGCTGCTGGGCATCGGGTGGATTCCGCACACCCACACCTCAGCCACAGAGGCTGGGCACCCGGGCTCCAGCTGCTCTGACCACATCAGTACTGCCTGGGTGGCCTCCTTGTCACTGTAGGCAGAGCAGTCCTCCGGAGTTAGTGAGGCCGGCAGCAATGGCTCAGGCCCAGCTCCTTATTCCTGTGGGCTCCAGGGCAACGCATTCATCTCGCAGTTCTGCTGCTGCTTGTTAAAATGGAGCTTGCTGTGAATGGCAGGAAACTCTCCACAGGGAAGAGAAAATCTGCTTTACAAAGATGCCCTTGGCTTGTGCATGGGTCAGAGTCTGGTGATACCGTAAGGAGGAAGCCCCAGAGAGATGTGGTAATCCTTTTCATTCATGTGTTAAGCAAATATTTCTTTAACACCTACTCTGTGCTGCAGAGCACATTAGATGTTAGGGCCTGGAGGATGATTCAGACACACACTTAAAAATAAAACAGAGCCTCATAGAACCCAGGGCCACCACAATGAGCTTCATCCCAAATTGTTTATTATTTTTATTGTGAGACAAGCTCCTACTAAGCTTGAGTGCAAAGTTGGTTTGAACTTAAACTCTTAGTCTTCCTGTCTCAGCCTCTCAGATTCCTGGAATTATAGATGTGTCCACCATATCCGGATAAGCAGCTTACTTCTGTGCTTATCATGTGTAGGAGGGCAGGATGCGGCCTCCTTGCCTAAGGCAGTCAAGCCACTTCCATTGTGCGAAAAACATCCTTCCTGGTCATTGTGGGCTATTACTTTCCAGGCAATCTTGTGTCTTACAACTTTGCAAAGGTATAAATAGATGCCTTTACTTTTGTTTGGGGGTTGTTTGCCTACCAGGCAACACATCACCACCTGACCCAGCTCTTGCCTTCCTGTCTGCTTTTTCCTCATCCCTGCCAATGTTTCTACCCAGGGTGCTCCAAGAGACTAAGTCCCAATGCTGTGTAAGTCTGAATGCACAGTGATATACAGAGAAAGAATGCTGATCTACTTCACAGCTTTGTACTTGGGACACAAGGCCTTATTTCAGGTAGGATCAGGAATCAAGTGTTTCTACTTTGCAGAGGTTTCTAGGTAACTGAAGTTTATGCCACTAAACCTGTAATTTAAACATGTTAACTAACCATTTCCCAAAGGAAAATGTCTAAGGCTACTTCTGCATAGGAAGGACAGCACACAGGAGCCATATAGTTTCCTCTGGAAAGAAATTAATGATGTAGGCCTTTTTTTTTCATGGATCCAGACACTTGAGCTTTCCAGGGAAGCTCTGATTCCACTGAGCCATCTCCCCAGCCCCAACATAGGTCTCAAAGAAGAAATTAAATGGACAAAAGAGTAAAAGAGCCGAGAAGAGAGCCATCTGGGCATGGTCTGTGTGACAGGTTTGGATTTGCAACATTCCCCAAAAGTCTTGTGAGTGAGCGGTGCTTGGAGCATGGAGTACAGTTAGGAGGCAGGCCCAGGTTAGAAGGAGTGGGTCACTAAGGATGTGACTAGGAGGGTTCAGCTGCGACCCAGGTTCCTCCTTTGTGGTTCCTGGCTGCTGTTATGTAAGCAGCTCTCTTCCCTAGGTCTTTCCTGCCTTGGCGATAGATGACTAGGACCTGATTCCTTAAAGCCATGAGCCACAAGGGAACTCTCCTCCTTTAAATTGCAGGGGTCAAGAATTTTGTCTCATGGGAAGGTGAGTAAGGTAACTCTTCAGCATAGTGTATAGGAGAAGCACAAGCAAGAAATGGGACTAAAGAGATAGACAAGCTCTAACTTCATCCAGTGGATTAATGCGTTATGAGGTGGCTTCATTGAGAAGCATGGAGACAGGAAGTTGGGCCTCTCTGCAGGAAGCTGATCACAAGAGTACAAGCTTGGGGACAACTGCTGACTCTCTCCCTCTTACCTTGCTTCCTAGGATGTGATAGGAGCAGCTTTTTGCTGCCAGACCTTTCCACCATGGTGTTTCTGCTTTGGAGCCAGATCATCATGGACTACATCCTCTGAAATCATGAGCAAAGTAAGGCTTTCCTCCCTTGTGTTGGCTTTCTTGGCTGTTTTCATAATGACAGAAATCTGGATAATGCAAGCCTTCATGGTTTTGTACTTGGAACACAAGGCCTTGTTTCTGGTAGGATCAGGAATCACGTGTTTCTACTTTGTAGAGGTTTCTGGATAACTCAAGTTTATGCCACCAAATCTGTAATTTAAACATGTTAACTAATTTAGCTAGAAATTTTCTAAAATGAATTTAGTAGCCCTCCATTTTCCATATTGAACACAATGTTCTTTTTCTTGTAACTGTCACATTTACTCTTGATTCACACTGAAATATAATATGGTAATGCCGTAAGTGGCTGTTAGCATCTCCTCCTACCTTAGGGATGGCAGCTATAATGAACAAGGGGGAAGACACTAAAATCCTTCTTTCCAGACATCTATCCCTCTACCCCACACAGAGATACTAATAAGCTGTGTTGCCTCTTTACTTCCCATAGTAACAACGCTTGCTGTGCTTTGCATACTTCACTGCTTTTATTTTTCTCCATTCTATTGCTTAGAATCATCAAGATAAAAAGGTCAGCAAGACCCAGACTTCTTTATTTTTGCATTCTTTCACATTTTTTTCTTTGTCTTTGGTTATTATTATCCAGTTCAACACCACCACCCTGGGAAAGGTTTTAGGCATCATTTAGCCTCTCACCCCCTCTGTGATGTCAGGGACTAGGAGTGCCTCGCACAGGTGTCCTGCAGAAGGCACCACCAGGTCCATGCCCCTGGGTTCTTTCTGTACTTTTCCTCAGTCCCTGGCTCCTGCATTGTTTCTCACATCCAGCCCCACTGCTTCTTTCCTTTGAAAGCTTCCTCACCTCCTACTAGGATTAGACACTGATGTGTACTTAGGATGCAGCTCCAGCCATAGGGACGTCACAACACTCTTCACTGTGTCTTCTTTTCACACCATAACATAAAATTATGAAGGGCAGAGCTCTGGGATGAGTCATGTATCCTCAAATCTGCATATTGAGTCCCTGATAATCTACATTGGCAGACCTTTACCTCCTCTGCACACCAGGAACTGCCTGCATGGAAGATAACTTTTCTACAGTTAGTGAGGGTGGGTGGTTTGGGGTTGATTCAAAGGAGCACAAGCTATCTTCCCCACATGTACAGTTCATAGAAGGGTTTGAGCTCCTATGAGAATCTAATGCTCAGCCGATCTAGCAGGAGGTAGAGTGAGGGGGGTGATCGGGTGAGGGAGCACCTAGAAGCAGAGGTAGCTTCTCTCACTGATTCATCCATACTCAGCTCCTCACAGGACACAGAGTGGTACTGCTCTGTGTCCAGGGCTGAACATCCTGCTTCACGTGACTATATATGAAGACAGAACCCAGAAAGAGGAAGCCAAAGTTAAAGGAGATCACAGGGTGAGGACTGTTGTCCCTGCAAGAAGCAGCAGCGAGCATCCTCATTTGCTGGGTCTCCCACCCAGCCCGCATGTGATTGCTGCAAGAAAAGCCTATATGGGGTAGACAGAATCCACCCAGCCACCACTCAAGGGAAGAGCCCAGCCAGCTGGCACCTTGATCTTAGAAATCTTCTAGTCTCCAGATCCATGAGAACATAAATGTCTCTTCAGATGTTCTGGATGGTAGCATTTTGTTATGGCAACCCAAGAATATTAATACAGAGAGGAGTCAGAGCCTCTTATTCAACAATCATCACAGCGCCTGGGACATGCGAAGTCTCCAGTGACTTGAGGGAAAATGGGGGAGAAGGAGAGTGAGACAGAGAGAGAGAAAGTCAGGCAGTGGCCATTTCTCCTGGGACAAAGCCTGTGGACTAAACCAATGTGACACAGAGTTGTGCAAAGTGGTTCAAAGACATAGGCTTTAACTCAGGGGAGGATTTAGGCTTCTATATGCCTTTTTCAGTTGCTAAATTATGCTTTGAGATGAAACTTCTCAAGTGTCTTTTGGTCTTTGCTTAGAAGATTCTTTTAATATCAGTAGTTAGGTTGGACGCTGGGTGCAAGTAGGAGTGGTCCATTTCTGCAAGCTAAAAGGAGCTTCTGGGGAAAAACTGCTCAGATGTTGGCTTCCCTGTCCCTTCACTGAAGTTCACTTAGAAAAGATCAGTACACATTTGCTATGACAGCTCCCAAGAGCGCCGGGCTGCCCGTGTGTCAGTTCGAATTCCTGCCACACAGCTCTTGGAGCTGGAGCACTCTGACGTGAACTGCCTGGGTGCTGCTCTCTGGCAATCAACTTTGCTCAGTGTAGGGCCATTTGTGCACCCCAGCCTCTCCATCCACCCTCTTTTTCTTGGCATTGGGAGCTGAGAACTGGAGGTAGAAACTCAGAATTGACCAGAAGGTCCCAGAGCTCCTGCCAGAAGATCCTTAAAAGTTATTGATTTCACCAGCAACCTTCCAAAGCAGTGCCATCCCTTATTTTTTCCTGTAGAGGTTGTAAAGGGTGACCTGGGACAGCCAGAGAGATGGATAAGAAGTGGGAACTTAGATGGGGACCAGAGGACTAGGTTCTAGCTTTCTCTCCTTCACCAGGTGATTCCAGAACTCTCTCAGTATAGAACAGAGAATATTAAGTTCAAGTTCTGCCTGGGCCTCTTAGTGAGACCCTATCTTAAAATTAAAAAAAAAAAATCAGAGGAGTTTGGGATGTACCTCAGGAAAAGTCTGGAGCAGAGCCAGGCTGTCCACCTTCAGTCTGTCTGTCTGTCTGACCTCTGTGTCTGATAACCCCAGGACAGGAGGCTCCACTGAATACTCTGGGGTGCCAGAGGGGTCCCTATGCATTAATTACATGTAGTCCCCTCATTGTTGAGATATTAGTGGGCCTAAAATCTTCTAGAATTAGAGACAGCCTGACATCATACAGAAATCACTACATCACATAGAAATAAAGACATCTTTTATGTGCATAGGACTTTAACATTCGCAAAAGGGTTTCATTTGTCATTTTTCCTTCACTGGACTGTCACCGTGATCCTTGCCAGAGGTCTACACTGAAGGGAAATAGGAGCCCAGAAAAGAAAAGGAACTTCTCAAATGTCTGTTTTCAGCGGGGAGCAGAGCTACAAGGTCTAGGAGGGCATTGAGGTGGGATCCAGGACAAGGCAGGTCCTGTGCGTGATGGAAAGGCCCAGGGCTGAGCGGCCCATGTAATGTGTGATTGGAGTTACTCATCGATGGGCCCTGTGTCTCGTAGAGGCCCCAGATTCCCAACAATGCCAAGAGTGGCTATCCAGAGCACTTGAACTTACTCCAGTGCTGGGAGAAATGAAAATGTTCTGCTGGCTGCAGCTGGGCAGTGATTCCTTCCCTCTCTCCCTTCCTCTTTCCCTCCTTCCCTCTCTACCTCCTCCTCCTCCCTCTCTCCTTCCTCTTCCTCCTCCAGGGCCTCATCAGCATTTTCAAGGCCAATTTTCCAATGATCTAAAGGCTCCCCACAACATTGCAACCCTGGAGGGCTCACCAACTCCTGGGCAACCCCCCTGGGGTCTTCCAATGCCACTGCCCTGGAAGCCAAACTTTAACACATGGGCCTTTGGAGCAATTTAAATTCCAAGCTCTAAGAGATATTTCATCTTTCAAAAGAAAATTCCTTATTCATTTATCTGTTGGTGGACACAGAGGCTGCCCCCAAGATTGGCTGTTGTGAATTGTGCTGCTGTAAACCTGGATGTGCAGAGATCACTGCGCTGTGGCATCTTCAGCTCTTCCACAAAGACACCTGGGAGAGGAAGAGCTTGGTGAAAAGGAATTGCTAGTTTTAGCTTCTAGAGGAATCTCCATACTGATCTCCATAGTGGCTGTGCTAGCTTACAGTCTCGTCAGTACAGCCTTAACCGCTGAGATCATAGGTTAAGTGAAATAAATCAGATACATGAGCTTAAATACAGCGTGGTTTCTTTTACATGATGGTTTAAATTCAAAGTATGAATAAACTTAAAGGTAAACTAAAAGAGATAGGAAACAGAGCAATAGATCTTTTCCAAAAGGAAGGATATGAAGCAGTGCAGGAAAGGAACAAGAAAGGGAGGGGAAGAGCATAAAAAGCAGTAAGATGTGCTCTGTGCAGGCCCAGCTCCCCACGCTGCACTGTTGAAAGTTCCTTGGGTCTGTGTCCTAACCTAGCCTTGGATCGCTGAATGTCCTTGGGAGCAGCGTCTCCTGGGAGTGTGGGGCTGGTCCAGGCGGTGCTTCTTGGGCCCTGGAAGTTCTAAACACTGCAATCCAGGTGTGCTCGCCTTGGGTACCCAGATGGTCTCAGGCTGCCTCAGCTGGCAGTGGAGAGCCCTTTGGACTCTGCTGAGGCCATTTCTGTGGGGGAGCTTTCCCAAATGCAACTCATGAGCCACTATGCTAGTTAGCTTAATTGGCACATTTAGGTTAGTCAAGTAAATAAGGTTCTTTTTATATTTTGCCAATCTTTTGCAGGAGAACAAGGCTGTTCCCATGTTAAGAATTTCAAATAAATGTTTCTTGGTATGATTAGAATCTAAGCAGACTGCTCACAATTACCTATGAACACGTCCACTCTTGTGCTGACAGTGGATAAAGGAAGTTCAGAGGCATCACCACATCCTCCTCCGGGTACCTCCTCAGAGCAAGGAGGGCTGGTGGTGGCCCCGAGCACTTTCAAAGGAGAGCTGCGCTCTAGTCTGTGGCCTACACGGCCTGCCAAGACTGCACCTTCTTCTATCATCAACCACAAGATATTCAGCTGCCTCCTCCTCCTTCTCCTCCTTCTCCTCCTTCTCCTTCTCCACACAGCTTCTTTGTCAGTCCTTTTCCTCTTTGTGGCCCAGAGACTAGGAATAGAGTTCTAACGCATTCCCTCACTCACCTTTCAAGCACCTGCAGTGACCTTTGCAAATGCAAATCTGAAAATTTCACTTAAGGGGTGTGTGTGTGTGTGTGTGTGTGTGTGTGTGTGTGTGTCTGTCTGTCTGTCTGTCTGTCTGTCTGTCTGTGTGTTATTTATTGTCCTGGGGATTGAATCCAGGGCCTTTACACAGAGCAATATCCTAGCTTACTAGTAACGGAGGCCTTGCTGGAACTTAAGATCCTCCTACCTTTGCCTCCCAGAGTGCTTGGATGACAGGCATCCGCTACTTACTTGTGCAGGAGCTTTCTCACTGCCATTAGTAGGCACAAAAGAGCCCCATCTCCCCTTCGTGGTCCAGCTCCACCTGCTGGTCAGATCCTTTTCTTAGCACTTTCCAAATATCCCTGTTGGGTTGTGAAGCAGTGAATTTGAGGTCTCAGGCAGGCAGGCTGGCTGTCCCAAAAAGACCAGCATGGTGGGAAACCTGTGTTTACCTGCAAAAACCCACTGAACTCTCAAAGCAAGGAATCAAGAACGGTCCCCAGCACTGGGAAAGGAGGAGGAAGTGACCACAATGAAGTAGTCTAAGTCATCCCATATGGCAAAGGCCCCCATTCCAGGGAAACAGCTTACGCAGGCCCAGTGCCTAGAGGAGAGAGTGTTTCTTCCATTCCTGTCCTTGCAGATGTTGATGTCACCTATGGAATGAGCTGACAGCCTACAGTCAGCTGGGAATCTCCCATTGGCCCCAAGAGGCCTGGGCAGGACTTAGGAAGGGCGCGTGTGTAGCCCACTCTTCTGCGGGACCAGCCCAGGCTGAGTTCTTCCTCCATACACAGCACTTCTGAGGGGGAGCAGATAAGGTCTCTAGGAGTGGAGGCCCTGGGTCCAAGCCCTACCCACAGGCGTCCCTCCACCCAGGTGACAGCATATGGCCTTCCGCTCCTATGCCAGGACCTCTCACAGTGGCTCTGGGCAGGTGTGATGGTCAGTGCTATGTGCTTCTTTGACTGTGCCATAGATGCAGAATAAAATGTTTTTCTGAGTACTGGGGGGAGTTCCAGGTGAGATTAACGTTACAGTGGGAGAGTGGAGAGAGTGCATTGCTCTGTCCGACGTGGGTGGTTTCTCCCTGCGGGATGCCTTCTCATGTGTGATGATCATCAGATGTGGTTCCTAAGCCTGGGACTTCCTGGCCTCCAGGGCCACAAGCTACGTGCATTTCTGTTATTCTGAGTCATGCCACCTACAGCATTGTTGTAGTAGCACAAAAGAGACTAAAATGGGCTTCAGCACAGTGAACAAGGCAGAGGAAGAGGAATTCATCTCTCATTGCTTCCTGCCTTGATGCTTGAGCTGATGTGTAAGTCTCCTCTGCAATTTAAACCAGAATTATGCCATTAGTTTTCCCAAATCTTTAGGCTGCAGAAAGCAGATTGAATGCTTTCTTAGTCTCAATAATGTCATGAACCAAATCTTCATGAGAAATCTATCATCTGTCTAGCTATCTGTCCACTTTTATCCATCCATGCTTCTCTTATTAGTTCTGTTTCTCTACAGAAGCCTGACTAAAACTTCATGGTCATCACCCTGAAGTCCAAAGCCTAGACACATGCAAACTTCAGTGTATGTACATATGTATATTTTTTAGGTCATCGCATCCACGGATTATGTCTTATAAGAACCCTAAGAGTAAGTTAACTAAAAAAACCATGATACAACAAACTGGGAAACTTTTCTTTACAGTGTGCCATGAGAGGAATGTCCTAAGGAGGGTGTTGAAAGTAAAATAAACTCATCCACTATGTCCCTGAACAGCACTTCCCATGAGATGGAATGCTGCCAGAACCATAACAGAAAGGAGCGGCATATCTGCCTACATATAAAATCAGAGCAGGGCCAGAGAGATGGCTCAGTGGAATAAGCACTTCCCTGACAAGAGCAAGGGCCTGAGTTCAATCCCCGGCTCTGCCAAAAAAAAAAAAAAAAAAGTGTTGTTCTGTGCTCGCAAGGATGACACACAAATTCATAAAAACAGAGCAGTCTTCCTGGCACAAATTATGTCTTACCTCTCACTGTCTTCCATATTAAAATCACCACAAACAAGTTGAAATACACATAATGAACTAGAGGAAATAAACTGATGGATGACTGAAGAAAATGTGGTGCTGTACATTCACCCAAGCATAGAGAAGGATGTCTAAGTCATTTGTAGAATAGATGTGCTTCCAGGCCATAATGCTAAGGTAAAGAAATCAGAGACAGAAGGTTAAATGTTGTATGGTTTCTGTTGGGGTTTATATCTATATGGCCCCCTAAAGGGGAAAGGGACCCAAGGATAGGGAAAGACACATGGGAGAGGAGGGGAAGGAGAAGTAAAAGGGTCAAGATGTGACTCTGTGCACCACTTCTCCATGATGCATGTTTTAGGGTGTTTATTAGGTGTCACAAATATACTCTTGAAAAAAATTTAAATAAACTGGAAAAAATTTGCAATACAAGTGGCAGAGAAAAACATATACCAGCAGCATAAAAAGTCCTTGAAACGTCCAAGGAAAAATAAAGCTTCTCAATAAAACGCAGCAATAATTACAAATGCTCTAGACAACGACTAGTCAATATGCGACATCGCTCATCCTATGCATAACTGAAATTGAGAAACATATATATCTCTTTTCATCTAAAGCATTGACAATTCATAAGACAAACGAGACTGCCAGTGACGAGTGCCTACTGATTTTAAGGTCCTGCTGCATAATGGAAGGACACAACAATTTATAAAATGTTGCCAACATATCCTAACCATGAGAACTTCACTGCTGCGGAAACCACTGCAAAGCAAATCAAGAGTGAAATCCCTACAAATCAGTGTTATGGCTTAGGTCTAAAATGTCCTCATTGAACTAAGAGAAAGTAGCTGTATATCTATCCTATCTTGTATATACATATATAGGTATATTCTTTCTCACTGCTAAATGGCCCTTTATTTATATCCTCCTTTTTTGTTCTGTTTTGTCAGAGATGGGTGTTCCATCACTGTTAGAAAAGCTATATTTGGTGAAGTCTTTAAAAGACCTTTTCATACTTGATGCCAACTCAAATACTGTAGGTACTTGAATTCAGCAAAATAATCCAGTGTAGTCCAATAGTCCATAATACTAGTGAGCTACCAGCATAACTGGCAATTGTCTGAAAGTTGTTGACTTGAGCCTTTTACAGCTCAGCATACTAACATAGCTTTACTTTTTATACCTGTTTTGAAACTGTTTCATTACTATTTTACCATTTTTCTCATTAAAATGAATAAAAAATTTAAAACATAATAAATTTACTTTATATTGTAAAAAAATAAAAAAAATTGATTATGAAGATGAAGGTCAAATATATTTTTCAAAATAAAATTTAAAAAATGAGATAAGCAAACAGCTACACTCTCTTAATTTACTGATAAGAGACATATGCAATAATAATGTCTGTAAAAGGAAGTCAAAGATCTTTTCAAGGAAAATTACAACACCCTAAAAAAAGAGATTTTAGAGGATTTCAGAAAATGGAAAGATATTCCATGCTTCTGGATAGGAAGAACCAATAATGTCTGTAAGTATAATATCATGTATGCACCTTCTATGATATCAAAACATTATGAAAACAGTTTGCAATGTATTAATTTATCAAATCCATCTTGTCAAGGTATCTTAAAACTGTCTCATTGATATTTGTACTTCAATAAAATAAAAAATAAAAATAAAATAATAAAATAAAATGTCCCCAGATGCCTCCCTGTGTGAAGGAGATGGCCCACAGGGCTCTGTGCTCAGCAGCAGATCCCTCAAGGATGAGTTTGGGGCTGAATGTGCTGTGGGAGGGGCCTGGCTGGAGAAGGTCCCTGGGTATGACCCAGAAAGGTGCACTCTCGTCCCTGCCTGCTCCCTTCCCGTTTCCATCAAGGATTGCTATGGGTCAAACAGCTCTGCTCCACCATGCATTCTTAGGTTGTTACTAAAGAGAAATTAAAATGTGTGTGAATAAAACATTTGTATTTGATTGTACATAGTAGCTTTATTCATAACAACCCCAAAGTGAAAATATTCCAGATATTCATCAACTGGGAAATAAATAAGAAAATTGTGGTATATCAATACAGTGAGACATTGTAGTTAGTTGACTACTGATATATGCGATAATAGAGAGGAATTCAAAAGCATCAGACACAAAGAGTGGTATGGTATATGATTCCATTTACATAAGTGTCTAGAAAATTCAAAATCAGGGGATGGAGACACCAGTGGCTCCCACTGATTGGATAGGGGTTTGGCCACGCACAATGGAGCATTCCGTGGGTGACGAGAACATTCTACATTTTGAATGTGGTGGTGATTGTACTGAATGTATCCTTAAAATGGATCCATTTTCTTGTATATAAACATATCTCAATACGCTAGCTAAGACTGTTGATGCCTGGGCACCACTCTAAATATTCAAATATAATTAATATGAGAACAGGGCTGAGCTTTCGTTTTCCTTTGTTTTTGTTTTCATTTTGCTGTAGAATACTTCCTGTTACTCTAACGAAAACTGAGGTTGTGGATCCTTGCTTGGGAGAGACCAGCTCTAGGGAAATCTCATGCATGATTAGGAAAGTAAATTAGTGTCCCTTTCTAGCAGTTTAGTAATCTGCATTCTAATTAGACACGTATTTATGCTTTGATGTGAAGAATTCTATAAATATTAAGGATAAAATGAAAAGTATATTAAATGTTGATGTAGGAATATGCAGCATAGCATCAGTTTGTAATAACCAAACTTTAAGAACTAATATTGTTTATGAAAAAAGGAAGTACAGTGCATTTATAAAGACTTTCACAATACTTTGAATTTTTAAAATATCACAATATATACATATATTGCTGATTGAAAAGCTGTTCATGACATGTTGCTGGGCATGGAAATGTAGGTTATGCAAAACAAGCTTAATATTTCAGTTATGTGAGTTTTCTATAAGAATACATTTACCATGAATGTGAGAAGTAGTCTTAAAACTTTAATGAGAGTTTACTTTTTAGTACAAGGATCTCAGTGACTTTCTTTACATTTCAACACACGTGAATTTCATACAATATACAAATATATTTATCATCAGAAAAATATAAATTTTTTAACTTTTGGAAGGTATAGAAGTAAAAAATAAATCACTTTTTCACTTACTCAGATCATTTTTCAGAGCTCCTTAAAGCACCAAGAACTCTGCTAGATAGTGGGCATAGATATAGGAATGGGATTTTGTCTCAGTTACTCTTTTCTTGTTCTGGGACAAATATCTGACACCAAAAATGAAGGAAGGAAAGGTTGTTGTTGCTGTTGCTTGCTGCTGCTGTTGTTTTGTGGCCAGCTCAGCCCACCCGAGGGCGGGGCTGGTGTAGCATGAGGGGCCTAGGCTTGGTCCTCAGTCTCCTGCACCTGCCTAAGCTTGCTTAAGCAGGCACTTTAGATCTCTGAGCTATCTCCCTGGCCCCCAGAAAGAAGGGTTTATTTAGCTCACAGTCAGTGTGGGTTTCAGTCCATACTCAGCTGGCTCCAAGGCACAGAGCAACCATTTATGATGGCAGAAAAGAGCAGAGACCAAAGGGAGGAGTAGAGGCAACAGTAGCTTCTGAGAGCAAGTCTGTGTCCTTTATGTTGCATGCAGGCTATCCACCCCAGGCTGGGTATAGAAGTCACATCCATAATCCGAGCAGCACTTCCAGCACTTCCACCCAAAATTCCAGCAGCAGTTCCACTCATAATCCCAGCAGCACTCATACCCATAATCCCAGTACAACACCACTTAATCACAAGCTGTAGAAGCCACAAACTATAACATTCCACCCCTGGACCCCCAAAGACTCATGCACATCCCTTTATGTAAAAGGCATTCTAGTCCATCTCTAAGAGTTGCCAAAGTCCCAACAGTTTTGGTATTGCTAAAAAGTCCAAGTCCCGCATCTCCTCTAAGATCCAAGGCAAACTCCTAACTGTGAGCCCCTGTACAAATGAAAAGTTAAGCACTTTCAACATTCAATGGCACAAGATAAACATTACCATTAGAAAAGGTACACACAACAGGATACCAAACATTAGGACCAAAGCAAACCCAAAATCCAGCAGGGCACAAATTAAATACTATAATTCCATGTTTAAAATCCAAAGAAATCTGTGATGGGTTATGAGCTCCAAAGGCCTCACATGACTCTGCCTCTATGACACTCTTGGTAGCTCCCATGGCTTCTCTCTTAAGCTGGCTTTGCTCCCTCCTTGCAGTTTTTCTCAGGCAATCCACATTCCTTGCTTTTCCAAACTTCTGGAGTTTCAACTGAATAGGCTTCTCACTTACAGCTTCACACACTGCCCTCCCTGGCCTCCCAGGCCTTCTTCTGAAATCTAGGTAGAACCCTTCTTAACCTCAGAACTCCTGCATTCTGCATGTGCCTGAAACCAATGCCATGTGGATCATGCCTAGATTTGCTGCCAGCTGGAGAAGTAGCCAGACTTTCTTCTCTCTTGGCTGTAGGGGTCAAGTGCCTGGATGGCTGAGCACTCTGACCCTGATTCCAAGGAACAAATTCTCTATGCTGATGCCATTATGGAATCTGATGTGGTCACCGACTCCATTCTGCAACATGGTCCTCTACAGCTTTCTCCCCAAAGCAAAGTCCCTCACCCTTGCAATTCTGAGGTTGCAAAGGATGAGAACCCACCACCTATAATGCCCTCAGGATATCTTTTCTACTCTGCTGTTACTCCTGGGCAATGGAGATCTCAGTTCTATCTTTACAGTTCACAGCCTTTCTGACCAGATTCACAACATTTTAAATCATTCTTCTGGGGTCTTTGTTCTTGACTCTCAACATGTTTATGACCAAAAACTGCCAACAATAGCCATGCCATTGCCCCAACATTTGACTGCCTTGAGATTTCTTGTGCAAGATTAACTAGTCCATTGCACTTAATCTCAGTTTTAAGTAAAGTCTCTGGGTATTAGCAAAATGCAGACGAACTTCCTGCCAAGCCATAGCACATATCATCCAGAGTTCAACAACTAATCCAGTCCTTTTTCCCCAGAAGAAATTTCCCCAGCCTGGCCTTTACAGGCAAGATTTCTATCAGGTATCTGGTCTTCTGAGCCCTGACCAGAATCCCCCATATAGAATATCTGAAGCTGTTCCAGTGCTTCTCTTGTAGGCGACATCTCCAAACCCTTCCTATCTCTTCCCATAAGCTACTTCCAAAAGCTTGTAATCCACATGGTCAGATCTAGCTACAGCAATGACCCCACTCTTGGTACCAAATTCTGTCTCAGTTACTCTTCTCTCATTTCTGGGACAAATACCTGACACCCAAAATGAAGGAAGAAAAATGTTTATTTAGCTCACAGTCAGTGAAGGTTTTAGTCCATACTCATCTGGATCCAAGGCAGAGCGGCACAGGGCAGTGAGCAACCACTGATGATGGCAACAAAGAGCAGAGACCAAAGGGAGGAGCAGAGGCAATAATACCTTCAGAGAGCAAGTCTGTCTCCTTCATGTTGAAAGCAGGTTATCCTCACCAGGCTGGGTATAGTTCTCAGACCCATCATCCCAGCAGGGCTTCCATCCATAATCCCAGCAGCACACACACCCATAATCCCAGTAGATCATGAGTTAATCATAAACTCTAACAGTCTGCCCCAGAACTGCATGAGGCTTTGGACTAGACACACACCATAACAGAGTTTACTGAAATCCATATCTCATCTAATTTACAGGTGCTGTGAGGAGTGAGTGTTCTTTTCACAAATACATCCTTGTGTAAAAAGTATATGTAACTATGAACATCTAATGATTATTATGATCCATAAGTAAAGTCACAGGCAGACCTCTTTCCATGTTCAGCTTGGCTTCTGAGAAGACAGACTGATCCCACTCTAATCCAAGAACAAGTAGACAGAGTCTGGTGGCAAAAGGATGAGGCTTGGGGTGGAGATTAGTGGTAGACATTCCAAAATGTTGATCACACAAGAATGTGATGGAGACTCAGAGAGATCCCTGTGGTCAGCAAGAGCGTGGGAGGCTCAGCCAGTGTTATGCTTTCAATCTAAAGTGTCCCCAGAGTGTCCTGCATGTGGAAGGTGATTTTTATGGGGTTCTTGTTGGAGGTTACAGGAGTGTGACCTGGAAGGGTGCGTTCTTGACCCCAGCTCCTTCTTCCTCTCCACTTCCTAGATGCCACCATGTGAGCCACTTTCTTCTGTCACGTTCCTCTGTCATGATACTCCTGCCTTGGGGCCAACTTCCATGGACTGAACCTTCTGAAACCATGAGCCAAAATAAAAATTTTTGTCCTTTAAGTTGTGAATTTCAGGTACTCTGCCCAGTCAGTGAGAAAGTAGATAAGAGAGTCAGCAAGGAGGGTCACAGAGCCCTTGGCAAACAAAAATTAAACTGGCCAAATAAAAGCAGTAAAAAGCAACATGGGTCAGGCATAGTCACACATACCTGTCACCCCAGCACTTGGAAGGCTGAGGTAGGAGGATTGCCATGAGAATGAGGCCATCCTGTGCTACATAAGCAAGTTCAGGACCAACCTGGACTACATAGTGAAACCTTGTTTCAAAACAAAACAAAAACCCACAAACAATAAACAAAAATAGCAATACATCTGTATTCCTAGCTCTTGGGAGGTTGAAGCAGGACAATCACCAAGAGTTCACCAGCTTGAACCACATAGTGAGACCCTGCCTCAAAAAGAAAATTTTTAAAAAAGCCACAAACCTACCACATGATGTTATTATTCTATTATTTTGTAAAATAGAGTCTCTATAGGTCAGCCTTCTGCTAGCTCAGAATGAATACCTATTCTTTTAGTAAGTTAAATAATTTAGTTTAGCTTTATGAGCAACCTGCGCATCAGGTTTATTTTGTGTCGCTTTGCCCTGAATCAGAAGACCTCACTTGTCTGGCTCTGGGTCTGGGCCCGTGTGTGGGATCCCAAAGCCACCCCTCTATTAATTCTGAAGGTGAGGAAGAGTCTGAAAAGAACTTACATTTAGGGTCCATTGTGAAATGTGCAATTCAGTCAGCTCGCTCTGGCCTGAATACTCAAGGCTGGAGAGCAGGCCACCACTCAGGAACAGTTCTGTAATTGTCTCAACACAAAGCCTGAAGGCCCTAAGTATTTCTCTAATGAGACAGGTTTTTAATTTTCCCCCTTACAGCTAAAATACATGCTGCATTTTCTTTTTAAATCACCAATAAAAAAATACTATATTTGGTGACTGGATTCTATATTTTGGGCAATTGCCAACATCACTACGATTAACTAAGACTTACACCAGTGCATCTATGTGTTGTGCTCTTCAGGACTTTTCTTTGGATGTTCAAAAGATGTTTTCAGGATTTTCCATACACAATACTTCAGCTTATTTTTTATTATTGATTGAGCATTCAGAACATATCAACACATCTTAAAGACAGGATTGGGGTCAGTACATATCATGAACTTCATTAAGGTATTTGAAAACTTAACATATTATCATTAGTATTTTATTTAGGACATGGGAATGCATTTTAGGGACATCTTTTCTAAGCTACACTCTTCTATACAAAGCAAATTATAATGGATGAAGTATCTTGAGACAGGAAAGTATTTCTATTGTTTTTAATTTTGTACTTTTTATTATTATTTTAAAAGAACACAAAATAGTGATAGAAGAAAACACCATTATGCATGATATATTTCACTAAACAAAGTAATAGGAATCCAACAATGGTTGCTGTATTACACAATGCTATATGCAAATTAGTTTTCCAGATTACCAGATATAAATGTGTAAGTTTTGTTTAAAAAAAAACAATGACTAAGAAGTTATAAAAAATTCAAGAGAGGAAAAAAATCAGAGTAAAAACAAAAATTCTAAGCATTTCTTTTTTATATATTCATATAATTAGAATTCTTAAAGTAGAAAGGAGTAGGAAATAAATATTTAAAGATTTAAAATTTCTGAATTTAGTTCAACCTATAATACCACATTTCTAAGAAAAATGAACCTTTTGCACAAGAAATTTAAGTAAAATCATACCAAGATACACAAAATTAAAATTGTCCGAAACTTATTATAAAGAAAAAAATGGTTAAGGCATACACATAAAAAATATTAGCTGTGGAAGAACAAAATTAAATAGCATCTTATTCCACATTAGAAAGAATAAAAAGGATCAAGTGTGTAAGAAACTAGTCTAATTAAATGACTGAGAGAAAAAGATCTATCCTCTTTGAATTTCATACTTAGCAAACATACTGTTGAAAACTAAAAGTAAAATATTTTCTAGTTATACAAACTTGAAATATTTTAATACCTCCAGACGTAGCATATAGGAAATAACAAAAAGCATAATTCAAAAGGCAAAAGAAGTTGCAGTATGCTCCTGGATGAACAATAAAGAGCTCTCAAAGTGATAGTTATGCAGGACTATATAAAATATATTAGATGAACCCTTATGTAAAAGGTCATTGAAGATTTCTATGAAACAGTACCAATCTTATGTTGGGTTACACACATATTTTCTTCATATATATGTGTGTGTGTGTGTGTGTGTGTGTGTGTGTGTGTGTGTATAAAAGACAGGGAAGAAGTAATATGAAGTCAAAAGAAAATGGAAATATACTTTTTAAAG
>PVKA01037925.1:0-20603 GCA_004027165.1 Ctenomys sociabilis | reverse complement strand
AAAAAAAAAAAAAAAAAAAAAAAAAAAAAAAAAAAAAAAAAAAAAAAAAAAAAAAAAAACACAGAGGCGATTAGAAATATAACAGATTCTTTCAATGAGCAATACAAGAAAGAAATAGATCGCATGAAACAGAGACAAAGAGATGTAGAAGAACGTAGAATCTCAACCACAAGTCTACAAAACGATTTGCGTGAAAGCAAAGACAGAGTTTCAGATCTTGAAGACACTGGGGCAACTCGTGAAAAAGTGAGAAAGGATCTCTTAAAAACAATGCTGATGCAGGAAAAAAAATCCATCACCTGCAAGATGATACCAAGGTGACCAATGTGACATTAATAGGCATAAATGAGAAAGAAAAAGTCAATACAAATGATATAAAAAGAATATGGGCAGAAGTAACAGCAGAAACCTTCCCAAATATGAGGAAACAATCTAAAATTCGGGTAACCAAAGAATACAGAATGCCAAATAACTTCAACCCAACTAAAAACACACCAAGACATGCAACAGTCAGGATTCCAGAAATCCAACACAAGAATAATATACCTAAGGGCCAAGGAGATGGCTCAGTGGAATAAGCGTCTCCCTGGCAAGCGCAAAGGCCTGAGTTCAATCCTTGGTTCCACAAAAAAAAAAAAAAAAAAAAAAAAAAAAAAAAAAAAAACTGAACAAGAATAATATACCTGAAAGCTGCTAGAGAAGAGAAGCAGCTCATATTCAAAGGAAAACCCATCAGATTTACTGCCGAGTTCTCTTCACAAACAATGAAGGCAAGGAGAGCATAGAGCAGTGTACTTCAAGTCCTGTATGAAAACAAATTGCAGCCCAGACTATTATACCCTGCAAAACTCTCTTTCAAGCTTGATGGAGAAGTGAAATACTTCCACGACAAAGAACAGCTAAAGAATTTCATGACGACAAAGCCAGCCCTTCACAGGCTACTGAAAGATGTTCTAGAGAGAGACCACAATGACCAGAACTCCATGAATGAGAATGGAAGGAACTCACTGAACAGGACAGACAATTAAACATAGGTTACAAAGGAATAAACAACAGTAGGTAAATATCATGACGAACATAAGTCAGCACATTTCAATTATAACCATGAATGTAAACGGACTCAATTCTCCAATTAAGAGAAATAGACTGGCACAGTGGATTAGGAAACAAAATCCAACAATATGCTGTATACAAGAAACACACTTAACTCAAAAGGACATTCATAGGCTCAAAGTCAAAGGATGGAAAACAATACTAATGGCCCAGCACCTCAGAAAAAAAGCAGGAGTAGCAATTCTGTTCTCAGACAGTCTCAACTTCAAACCAAGAATGATCAAATGACACAAAGAAGGCCACTATATATTAGGGGAAAAATTCATGAGCAAGAAGTAACACTCATAAATACCTATGAACCAAACACAGGAGCACCCAACTATGTAACACAAATCTTAATGGACATTAAAAAAGTAATGTCTAAGAACACAATCTTAACAGGAGACCTTAACATACCCTTATCTCAAAAAGATAGATCAACCAGACAAAAAATTAGCAAGGAAGTAGCAGAACTGAAACCAGAGCTTGGAACAAGTAGACCTGGTGGACATATACAGAGTGTTCCACCCAACCACAGCTGAATACACATTTTTTTCAGCTGCACACAGGTCATTTTCTAAAATAGACCACATACTAGTCCATACGTCATGCTTAAGTATATGCAAGAAAACAGAAATTATGCCATGCATATTGTCTGACCATAGTGCAATGAAACTGGAAATAAATGACAAAAGAAACCAGAAAAACCAACTAAATACATGAAAATTAAACAACACCATGCTGAGCAATCAATGGTTCACAGATGAAATTCAACAAGAAATTCAACAATATCTACAATTCAATGAAAATTCAACCACAACAAATTGGGATTTATGAGATGTGACGAAAGCAGTTCTCAGAGGGAAAATCATAGCTATGAACTCACACATTAGGAAAACAGAACGGGAGCAAATAAACACCCTAATGTTGCATCTCCTAAATCTAGAAAGAGAAAAGCAAACCAACCTAGAGTGCAAAGATGGGAAGAAATCATAAAGAATAGAGCAGAAATTAATTCAATTGAGATGAAGAAAACAGTTCAAAGAATCAATGAATGAAAAAGCTGGTTCTTTGAAACACTAAATAAAATTGTTAAGCCCCTAGCTAACCTCATCAAAAAAAGGAAAGAAAAATTCATATACAGGCAATAAGGAATGAAAAGGATGAAATTACCACAGACCTAGTGGAAGTTCAGAAGATTATCAATAGTTACTTCTGAGAATCTTTACTCTTACAGAAAAGAAGACACAGAAAAAATGGACAGATTCCTAGAAAGGTACAAATTAACAAAAATCAAAAAAAGATATAACAACCCTCAATAAGCCAATAATAGCCAAACAAAATTTGAAATATAATAAAAAGCCTGTGAACAAAGAAAAGTCCAGGTAGTGATGGATTCATAGCTGAATTCTGTAAGAAATTTATAGGAGATATAATCCTTACACTCCTCAAACTGTTCATTGAAATTGAAAAGGAATCAGTCCTCCCAAAATCATTCCTGGAGACAAGTATTATACTGATTCCAAAACCAGGGAAAAATACAAGTAAAAAGGAAAACTACAGGGCAATCTCCCTCATGAACATAGATGCAAAAATCCTCAATAAAACCCTACCAAATAGAATACAGCAAATCATCAGAAGTTTATACACCACGACCAGGTAGGATTCATCCCAGGGATGCAAGGATTGTTCAGTATTTGAAAATCTATAAATGTAATACACTATATTAATAGACTGAAATCTAAAAACCACATGATCTCCTCAATTGATGCAGAAAAGCTTTTGACAAAGTCCAGCACTCAGTCATGTCAAAGCCCTACTGAAAATTGGAATAGAAGGCCTCTATCTGAATTTGATAAAAGCCATCTATGACAACCCAATGGCTAATATAATTCTAAACAGTGAAAAACTGAAATCTTTTACTATTAGATCTAGTACAAGACAAGTATGTCCTCTATCAACCCTCCTATTCAATATAATTTTGGAAGCAGTAGCTAGAGCCAGTAGACAAGAAGCAGAAATAAAAGGAATAAGAATAGGTAAAGAAGAAGTTAAATTGTCACTATTTGCAGATGACATGACACTATACTTGGAAGACCCAAAACACTCCACCAAGAAGCTACTAGAATTGGTACACAAATTCAGTAGCGTACATGATACAAATTTAATACCCAAAAGTCAACAGCATCCTTCTACACAGATAACAAACACACTGAGAGGTAAACTATAGAAACAATACCTTTTACAATAGCACAGCAGAAAATGAAATTCCTTGGAATTCACTTAACCAAGGAAGTCAAAGATCTTTTCATGGATAATTGCAGCACCTTAAGCATAGAAATCATGAAGGATTTCAGAAAATGGAAAGATATTCAATGCTCCTGGATAGAGAGAACCAACATCATGAAGATGGCCATACTCCCAAAATTGTTGTACAGATTTAATGCAATCCCTATCAAACTGCCACCAACATACCTCTCAGACCTAGAGAAATCATTCCAAAAATTTATTTGGAACCAGAAAAGACCTAGAATAGCAAAGGCAATCCTGACAAACAAAGAAAAGACAGGAGGTATCACAATTCCTGACTTGAAATTATACTACAAAGCCACTGTGATAAAATCAACGTGGTATTGGCAAAGAAATAGACCTGAGGATCAATGGAATAGATTAGGAGATGCAGAGGCCTCTAGGAACACAATCAGCTGCAAAAGGGCCAATCGTGCTTCCTGGAAGAAAGGTACCCTCTTTAACAAATGGTGCTGCAAAAACTGGCTTTCTGCATGGCGATAACTAAAACTTAACCAAGGTCTATCACCATGCACTAAGCTAAAGTCAAAATGGATTAAAGATCTAAACACTAAAACAGAAACACTCAGTCTCCTGGAAGAGGAAGTAGGAGGAACTCTTGAAGACATAGGGGTAGGCAAAGAGTTCATGAACAAACATGTATTTGCACGGGAAACACTTGAAAGAATTAATAACTGGGATCAGCTCTTATTGAGAAGTCTCTGCACGTCAAGAGAAATTGTCAACCAAATGAAAAGACAACCCACAAATTAAAAAAAAAAAATCTTATCTAATAAGCACTCAGACAAAGGTCTGCTGTCTAGAATTTATAAAGAAGTAAACCACATTATGGCCCTCAACTTTAAAGACTCGATCCAGAAATGGGCATCTGAAATAAATACACACTTCTCAGAGGATGAAATTAAAGAAGCACATAAATATGTGAAAAAATGCTCCACATTGCTAGGCATCCATGAAATGCAAGTTAAAGCAACACTGAGATACCATCTCACTCCAGAAAGAATGGATATCATAAGAAAATCAACCATCAACAAATTTTGGATAGGTTGTGGGGAAAAGAGAACACTTCTCCACTGCTGGTAGGAATGTAGACTGGTGCAACCATTGTGGAGATCTGTGTGGAGACTCGTCCCAAAAGTAGGACTGGAAATCCCATTCAAGCCTGCTATCCCCCTACTCGGAAGTTTCCCAGAGGAACTGAAAACATCATATCATAGTGATACATATGTGCCTATGTTTATAGCAGCACAATTTGTGATCTTGGAAGTAACCAAGATGTCTGTCACATGAGGAATGGTTGAAAAAGATATGTTTTTTTTTTTAATACAATGGAGTATTACTCAGCTATTAAGAATGGTAAACTTGAAGTATTTATATTTAAGTGGATGCTACTTGAAGATATACTTACAAGTGAAATAAACCAGCTCCAAATGTGCAAATATCGTATAGTCTCCCTAATATAATAAATCAAAAGAAGAAGTACAAATAAAAAGGTATAACAACAGTTGAAAAGAATTTAGGGGGCTGAGGAGATGGCTCAGTGGAATAAGTTCTTCCCTGGCAAGTGCAAGGGCCTGAGTTCAATCCCCGATTCCGCAAAAAAAAAAAAAAAAAAAAAAAAAAAAAAAAAAAAAAAAAAAAAAAAAAAAAAAAAAAAAAAAAAAAAAAAAAAAAAAAAAAAAAAAAAAAAAAAAAGAGTTTAGTCAGATAGTTAGGGTAAGCTGAACTGCACATGTTGCAGGGCACTAATCAGCTTCTCTTCTGGATGGTTAACAACCTAAGTTTGCCAATGAAAAATTGGAGAAATGGAAGGGCTGCAACATTTTGGCCCTAGTCTTTCAAAGTTAGTGAAGACTCAGGACATAGGAGAACCTGTACTGTAACATCATGGAACTCAGTTGTGCCCCAAATTTTCTAATCAAGAGATTATGGATCCACAGAGGAATGTGATCAACAATCTATAGTGTGCCTAAGGAGAGTCACATGGAAAGAAAACTTTCTCTCAGGTTCTCACAGAGAGCAAACTGGTCAACCAATGGCTGAGACTCATCCACATGGCTGACACTGACAAAGGATCTACAGAGTGAGGTACAGGGTTACAGGATAAACCCTGTGAGGACTTGACTGACCTCATCAGATACAAAGGTTACATTTTTTGTTATATGTGTCTTCCTTTATCTTGGTCTTAACCATGCAGTGGAAAAGTATAAAAATGAAGTCTATAAAATAAGGCCATAATAATGTTGAGCTGTAAATGGCTCATCAAATCTTCTTCAGATAACCCACTACTATTTTGGACTGCTGGACAGTGTTGGAATATTTCACTGAATTCAAGCACCTATAATAATTGAATGACAGTAGAATACCCATCTTTCACAGGACTAATAAAAAAAGGGGATACAAAGGAAGAACCATTACGTGTTTGTATAAACAGTACAGTTAGGATAAATATGCAGTACTGCTGCGTAATTCTATGAGAAGAAAGACTTGCAGTAATAATGTTTGGATAGGATATCCTATCAGCTTCTTGTACTATGCATAACCAGTAGGAATATAACAATGTAAAAAGTATTAATTATTGAAACTTTACTATAATTCATCTTTAAAAAAGATAAGTATACAGCTACATTCTGTTAATTCATAGAATATTATGCATGCACCTTGTAGAACAAAAAATTACTACAAAAACTATATGCAATGTATTCATTATTGAATCTGTCCTGCTAATTTGATTTGAAACTATCTCATTGCTATTTGTTCTTCAATAAAATAAAATAATAGTACACATACTATGACTACATGGAAAAATAAATTTATTTTTAAATGAAGAAGCATTAAAAAAAATGAATTTTTCCCTTGGTTTAATTTTGGAAGGCCTTTGTCAACAATGCCCCTTGCTGGTCAAGATGAGAAAATGCAAAAGCCACTGCCACCAAATGCAGGGTTCTTAGCAAAGTCACAGCAATGTCTTGCAGTCTTTTACACTATGGTAACAGTGCCCAGGCAAAGCAGAAAGCATAAGGAAAAAAAACAGAGGGAAGAGTAAAACGTGCATTTTTCCTGAGGAGTTTACATGTACCTATGTACGGTTAGACCCCAAAGAAAGTAGCTACAAGTTTGCTATTCAATTGAGTTAGAACAGGGCACTACAAGACTCACAGACATATGCTGTGCTTATCCACCTAAACAGGTCTTTTATTGTTAACATCAATGAACACAGATGGGAAAATATTCATGTGTCAAGAACATATTGCTCACAAGATCACAAAATGATTGTTGATTTGTATTGATAAATGTTCTCGCAAATGACTATGTCTTTGAGTGAAATATAGGAACATATGTTTATGTGTATATAAAAAGATTTCTGAAGCTTCATTTCCATTTGGAACCTCTCAATGACTTCATTAGAAATATGCTTTGAAGTCAACCTCTATATGTTTTACAGATACTCTGATGCAGCAAAAGTGAAAATTATATTCTATTACACACATTTTGACTAACACACAAAGCAGTACAACAAATATTGGTTTGGCTCAGTAGCTTGCCTAATGAAAGGCTTTATTCAATTTACAGTTCCCCAGAGAAGTGGTCAAAGGTACTTGATGACTTGAGAACAGAAGCAAGCCAGTCTAGGACACTGTTATTTCTTGCCTGCAGGATCTTCTTGACTCTCAGTTCATTCTTGATGATATTGAGCTCATTGTAAAGCTTTTGCACCTCTAATTCATAGAACAGTTGCATTTCATGTTGTGGGAGTGCATTTCCTAGTTCACTCTCACTTTGCAGCTTTTTAATTTCTTCTTTTAAATACTGATTCTCTAGATTCAACTTTTGGATGAGTTCATTGGCCTGTTGGAGCTTTTCAGTCAAGTTTTTCATATTTTTTTCTTTTTCAAATACTTTATCTTTTAAAGCTTGGAGTGCCAACTCCTCTGACAGAGTATCTGCATCTGTTTTTTCAAAATTCAGCGATTTTATAGAGCCTTCTTTTTTGGAATTCAAAAGTTCTTTCTCAGAATTTTCAAACTCTTCTTCTATTCTTCTGCACTTTATATTGAGTTCCTTCAGTGCTTCATTCAAAAGATACAGGCGAAGTTTGGGGGATAATCCTTTGGTCGGTTTCTTCCTTGTACCTTGTGATACAGTTGGGAATTCTTGTTTGTGCCAGGGAGAGAGATGTCCAGGTCTGTCAAAGTTTTCTTTGCTCACACCATCCAAATTATGTGATGCACAAGAGCCAGAATTTGTGACTGCTTCATTCTTGAACTCGTTACTCACTTTCTCTCTTAAATTTGGTTCGCTCTCTCTTTGATTTAATTGGGAAATACATTCTTTCCCCTTTGATTCCTTTTCTTGTTGAAACTTGCTACTGGAGAAATTATGGTTTCCTTCTATTTTCTTGTCCTTATCCACAGCTATCTGTTCAGAAGATTCAGCCTGGAAATCCTCTTCTATGACATCCTTTCCATTAACAAGAGGCGCAGACATATTTTCTTTGCACTGTTTTCTTTGATCATCCATTTCTTTCAACACGTCTCCCAGATCCTAAAAAACAGCATTTAGAATCAAGGCACATTATTTATTCTGGATTTTATATTGAGTTCCTCAAGTGCTTCATTCAAAAGGGTAAGTCTGGGGGATAATCCTTCGGTTGATTTCTTCCTTGTACCTTGTCATGATACAGTTGGGAATTTTTCTGAGAAAGAACTCAGATCAAATAATGCTTGCTCAACAGCAAAAGGACCTAAACACTTGAGGGCTGGATCTCCCTCCAACTCTATATGTGGCTTAGGCCTCAGTTTCCTCATTTATAAATTGAAAGGGCGGGGCTACCTAAACACTACCTAAAGACACTTCTAACTTTGAAATTTTTCCATCCTATGGATCAACCAGAAAATAATTCTATGAGAAAACAACTGTACCTATGAAAACAGTTTTAAAATTATGAATGATTTGAAATCTATCAATTAGTGCTGTTAAGGCAGGAGGCATCACAATCCCTGACTAGAAATTATACTACAAAGCCACTGTGATAAAATCAACATAGTATTAGCAACAAAACAGACGTGAGGATCAGTGAAATAGATTAGAAGATGCAGAGGCGTCTACAAAAACACTCAGCCATCTTATCTTCGACAAAGGGGCTACACAAGCTCACTGGAAGAAAGATAGCCTCTTTAACAAATGGTGCTGGAAAACATGGCTTTCTACATGCCGAAAACTAAAACTTGAACCTGCTCTTTCAAGATGCATTAAGTTAAAGTCAAAATGGTTTAAAGATCTAAACGTTAAAACAGAAACACTCAATCTCCTGGAAAAGAAAGGAGGAGGAACTCTTGAAGACATAGGGGTAGGTAAACAGTTCATGAACAAACATATATTCGCACGGGAAGCACTTGAAAGAATTAACAACTGGGATCAACTCTTCTTAAGGAGCTTCTGCATGTCAAAAGAAATTGTCAACAGAGTGAAAAGACAACCCACAAACTTTGAAAAAATCCTAACTAATAAGCAATCAGACAGAGGACTACTGTCTAGAATTTATAAAGAACGAAGATATAACAGGGCCCTCAAATTTAAAGACCCAATTCAGAAATGGGCATCTGAGATGAATACACACTTCTCAGAGGACGAAATTAAAGAAGCAAATAAATATATGAAAAAATGCTCCACATTGCTAGTAATCCACGAAATGCAAATAAAAACAACACTGAGATACCATCTCACTCCAGAAAGAATGGCTATCATAAGGAAATCAACCAACAACAAATGTTGGAGAGGTTGTGGGGAAAAGGGAACACTTCTCCATTGTTGGTGGGAATGTAGACTGGTACAACCATTGTGGAGGTCACTGTGGAGACTCCTCAAAGGAATAGGACTAGAAATCCCATTCAAGCTGGCTATCCCCCTACTGGGAATTTTCCCAAAGGATCTGAATACATTGTATCATAGAGATATATGTGTACCTATGTTTATAGCAGCGCAATGTGTGATAGCAAAATCTTGGAAACAACCAAGATGTCCATCACATGAAGAATGGTTGTAAAAGATGTGGTATTTCTATATAATGGAGTATTACTCAGCTATTAAGAATGATAATTTTGAAGCATTTATACTGAAGTGGATGCCACTTGAACAGATACTCATAAGTGAAATAAACCAGACACACATGTGTAAATATCAGATAGTCTCCCTAGTATAACAAGTGAAAAGCAGAAATACAAAAGGTAACGTACAACAAGTAAAATCAATTGAGCCAGATAAGCCAAAGTGATTGGCATATGCTGCAGGATACTTATCAGCTTTTCTTCTGGATGGTTAACAACCTAAGATCACAAGTCAGAGTTGGAGAAATAGAAGAGCCACAAGGCCAGCCAACATTTTGGCCCTAGCCTTTCAAGGTCAGCGAAGACTCAGGACATAGGAAAACCTGTACTGCAATAACATGGGACTCAGGTGAGCTCCAAATTTTCTGAACAAGGAGATTATGGAGCCACAGAGGAAAGAGATTGAAGTTCTATAGTGTGCCTGGGGAGAGTCACATGAAGAGAAAACTTTCTCTCAAGCTCTCACAGAGAGCAAACTGGTCAAGCATTGGCCGTGACTCATCCACATGGATGACACAGACAAAGGAACTACAAAATAATGTACAGGATTACAAGATAAACCGTGAGAGGATTTCAATGACCACACAGGAAATATAAAGTTCATGTGTTGGTATATAAGTCTTGATCTACCTAGGTCTTAACCATCCAGCAGAAAAGTATAAAAATGAAGTATACATCGTAAGCCCATAATATTAAGCTGAGCTGTAAATGGCTATGATCGACAATTTCTTTGAATAACTCACTATGGTTGTAGAATGCTGAACTGTGTTGGATTGTGTTGTCGAGTTCAAGTACCTAAGTTAGTTGAATGACAATGGAGTGACCACCTTTGACAGGTGTAGACAAAGGAAGGGGTATAGAAAGAAAAAATCATGATGTGTGTGTATAGACAGTACAGTTGGGATAGATCACGCTGTGCTTCTACATAATTCTATGAGAGGCAAGATCTGCACTAATGGTGGTTGGACAGGATATTATGTCAGCTTCTAGTACTACCATCATCCACTAGGTAAACAATTATTGAATTTTTGGTATAATTCAGGTATAAAGAAATAAGATAAGTAAGCAGCTACACTCTTAATTCACTGATAAGAGATATCTGCTAAAATAATATCTGTAAATATATCATGCATGCACCTTGTACAATACCAAAACGTTATGAAAACAGTTTGCAATGTATTAATTTATCGGATCTGTATGGTTAAGGTGTCTTGAAACTGTCTGATTGACATTTGTACTTCAATAAAATAAAAAAATAAAAATAAAAGTAAAACCATAAAAAAATTTGTGCTGTTAATACCCATGTTTTCAATGTGTTTCCAATTCTTCCAAGCTCCTTTGCATAGGGCTACTGTTTAAAAGTCATTCTGTAAAGTGACAAGAAACATTGAGCCTCACTGCTATGTGAGCTGCTTTTAGTAAAGTGTACCTGGCAGACTTCCTTATGACTACCTCTGCCAAATGTCCTTCCAACTTGACCTCTAAATTCTTGCTGTTCCAGTCTTGGATTTTGCTTTTGTGCCAGACTGCCAACTGCATAGAATTCTGTCTACTTTGACAGCAATTTCATGATGAGAACCTAATATTCACTACTGAAAATATTAGTGTCATCAAATGGGTTTCTCTCAAGATACTAACTCTGAGCTGAGTGCTATTTTCAGGTGAAAATATTACACAAAATCACAACCAGAATCTAAAGTTATGAAAAGTTGAAGGGGACTGACTTTTTGTTTTCAAAGAGTCTTTCCCTTTCAAAATGAATCATTAACATACAGTTTTTTAAAGCATGGGAATTTTGATGAGTAACTACTTCTGCAGGAAGACAGAGGGGATCCAAACCATATATCTGGGTGCTAGCAAGGGTCAAAAACTACCAAAAGCATAACTGTAATTACCCTGAAGGAGTGAGAACAGGGTGGGGTCATTGTGCCCATTCTGCACATTAATTTACTGTAATATATTTGTAACTTCCCTGAGGAACAACATTAGAGTATGCTTTCATCTCTTTTCCCTATGTGCACAGGTATAATTTTCTTCTGGTAGTGAGACATTGTAAATGTTGTATTTTATGTAATATTTTCTTTGATTATTCATATCAATTTTGGAGAATATAGAAAATATAAAAAATAACAGTGAAGGAAAAAAAGGAATCATTTTCAAAATTTCTTGGCCTGAGCCTACTATACTTTGGTGTATTACTTCACCAGTGTTTTTCTTTTAGCAAGAAGTCTACATACCAATTTTTCCTGCTACAGGCAATGACAGAATAAGAGAACAAGGGAAGGGGTGAGGAGGAGGGGAGGGGTTATAAGAAGCCTAATCATGTGCCATGTACCGGGCCCTAGTAAATCCAATCAATGTAATCATCATGTCATAACATGATGAGACCAATAATATTGAGCAGTACAAAAATGGTGAGGGGAACCAGGGGAAAAAAGTAAAGAAGGGGCTGAAGGGCAGAAGGAGGGAAGGGGAAAGGGATTAGAAAGAAACAAGGTGTGGTATGTACATATAACCACTCCCCCGGATGGCTGTAAGCTATGTGAATTGTAAATATGTACTAATTACATTAAATGGAAAAGAATAAATGCTACCTGTTATGATTTGTGTCTAGTTGTCCCCCTCAAAGCCTCATGTAAGTCATAGGGCAGGTGCAGCTGGAAGAGCAGTGAGTGGCTTGAGGGGTGGGGCCAGATGACTAGGGCGGGGCCAGAGGGGCGGGCCAGAGAGGATCGAACCGTTAAACTGGCAGCATGTGCCACCGCCAGCACCACCACCACCACCACCAACCCGCACCAGGCCAGCGGTTTCTCTGAGGTGTGGAGCCAGTCATCCTGGACACGTTCAGCACCGCAGCCTCTCCTCCAGACCTGGTTGTGTGGGGCAGCAGTGTCTATGATTGAGGCCACTTGGACAGAGAGATGTTTGGAGAAGACAGGCACTGACCCTCTCCTGACAAAGAAGGCGCTGAGGTCTTGCTGTTTAATTCAGGATGTTTTAAAATATGAACCCTCCAGTAAGTATGAGCTAAATAAATCTTTCCTTCCCTCAATTTGAGTGTTGGGTTTTTGTCCCAGTGATGAGAGAAGAGTAACGAAGACCCAAGGTGCTTCCTCTACCCCTTCCAATGAAAAAGCAAACAGAAGGAAAGGGCTCTGGATCCCAGGTGTTCATCGCTACTGACCATTTCTTGGCGTTGAGGAAGGCAAAAGACACACATATTCTTAAAATGAACTCTTCGGAAGGGAATGTTCCATACAGGTATTAAAATACTTGGTTCAAGAGGAATAAGCTAATCTTTATCAAGGTTTAGTCAAAACAGAAAGAAGTTTAGTCTATCAGATCATAGTGACAATGTCAGACATGAAATTCAGCGTATGTATTTGCCATTCACTGGTGCCTCTTGTCCTTTCTCTTAAAATATTTTTTCTGCCTTTGAGCACTCTACTTGTCACAATCAAGAAACATTTATGATCTATCTGCTCTTAAAGGGGGAGATTACCATAATCCTGTTTTCCTCACTCTCTAGAATTATGAGTGCAAATGAGTACAAATTATTAAGAGTAATCATAAAGGAACAGAGAGGAAAAAAGAGGGCAATGTTATCTGTCAGTTACATTTTTTAGAAGTAAAATTTTTACCTATTCTGTAAAGGATTAAAATGCTCCAGACCAGGTAACAATAACAGACAGATTATAATTCCTTCTACTATGAAAGTCTTCAGGAAAGACATAGGTAGTGTTTGTAATGAGCAAGGTAAGCACAGGAGCAAGTAAGATAGGCCCATCACATTGTCCCTGAAGACAGCAGTGATAACTACCCGAAAGGTCTAATTAGGAATTGTATTTAGGTATATTTAGAAGTTAACATAGAAAACTCTCTTCATTAATAATTTCACTCGTTGAAAATATGATTTGTATGTCCAACTTTCCCATAAATCCCTGGAGAAACACACACACACACACACACACACACACACGCACGCACGCACGCACGCACGCACGCACGCACGCATGCATGCACATGCACTTTGCATTTCTTCCTGGTTTCCATTGTATTTCCTGGGTATCTAGAAGGAAATGCTCTTTTAGCACACCCTACAGAGGAAGTCCTTTTCACAGAAGTTGGAAGACTCCAGCTCTTTTCTAACTGAGGCTCAATGAAATCAAATGATTTGACCAAGGCCACACAGCCTGCAGTGGAAAAAAATTGAGATTGCCATCTCCCAGGTTAGGGCCTGTTCTAAAACTGCTCTTTGTTCATCTGCTAGGTTTCAACCCACAAACTGAGAGGAAACAACCCACTATTCTAAGAGCTTAGGTATCTATTAAAGGGCCATAAAAAGAGTGGAAAAATGAAAAAGGGAGGGTAAGGAGAATTGCATGTCACATTTTAAAGGACAGAAGAGAAAGATTTGAAAAGCCTTTTGGAGTTTCCCTCCTATGGCTTACACAGGGTAGGGTCAAGGGGTCTTTGAGCTGCCTCTCTCTCTCTCTCTCTCTCTCTCTCTCTCTCTCTCTCTCTCTCTCTCTCTCTCTCTCTCTCTTTGGCGAGATTGCTTTTAAGGGTGCCTTCCCAAAATTATTCACAGTATGGCAAAGCCCAAACTAGCGGTAAAAGCTGCCAGCCGCATTTTCTCTTTGCCAATTTCACTGTTTGTTTCTTATACAGAACAAGTATGGCAGAACTCTCTGGCAAGGACAAGGAATATGCTTTGAAATAATGACATTCCTGTACTCTGGCCTAACAGCCATTTTGTTCTCAATAAACTTAACTAGGTAATTCATTGTGGCAGTAGGCAAATCAAAGCAGAAGCCATTATTGAAAGTTGAGCCTGATCTTTTATCTGGGCAACTGTGAACACTGGTTGTTATAAGTACCCAAATAATTCTACAATGCACACTGAATAATGGAAGGGGAGGGAAAAAATAGAGACCAAGAGAAGTAAAAATGTAAATAAAGAAGCCAGAATACAGAGAGAAAAGCAGTGTAATCTTGTGTAACAGAAATAAAATAACAATAAAAAATAAATGATTTTTTTTTTTGCTGTGGAAAATTAGTAGGATATTTTTGTGGACTAAAATATTTCTTATCTCATGGAAGTGGTCTGCATTTATTTAAAGAATTTGGCTCCTCATGAGGCTGAGACAGGAGGATGACTTCAGCTCAGGAGTTCTACAAAATAATTTGGGAACTACTGACAAAATGAATTTAAAATGTAATATGATATAGCATAATATTATAAACAGCTCCAGAAAAATAATATGCTACTATTTATCATTAAAGAGAGGGCCAAGGAGATAACTCAGTGGCATAAATGCCTGCCTGGCAAGTATAAAGTCCCAACTTCAATTCTTGGCACCAAAAAAGCAAAACAACTATTTTAATCAGGCTTGTGAGGTCAGCCTCAACTTCAGAGTGAGACCCTGTCTCAAAAATACAAAATAAAGGAAGGAAAGAAACAAAGAAACAAAGAAATCCATAGATTGTCCTACTTACTTCAGGATTTGGTTTCAAATTTTAGAACTATCTCTTTGCATACATCTAACTTTGTCATCATGATTATTATCATTATTACTATTATTATTATTATTATTATTATTATTATTATTATTATTATTATTATTTTGGTGGAACCAGGGATTGAACTCTGGCCCTTGTACTTGCCAGGCCAGTGCTTATTCTACTGAGCTATTTCCCCGGCCCTCTGTCGTTATTTTGCAGGTAGAAAGAGCTCTGCAAGAATGCCAGAGGCCTTTGCCCACCTCACAAAGGCCTTTGCCCCCAAACTGTGTAAACTGGGAATGGTGGTTGGAAAAGGTGAGCTCCAATCCTCCCGGGAGCAAACTTCTGTCACTACCCTCATCTGTTCAGCTAATGGCTGGCTTTTGAGTCACTGCCTGGGAGCAGTAAGGTGAAGACAAAGGGCCTCTATTTGCTCAAGGAACTGGCTCCCTTTATTCTTGGATGTTTTAGTACTCTTGACTTCAGAAAAACTGGCCCAAAGAGAAAAGAAATCTGCTACAAAGGAAGCCCCACTCCACCCTCTTCTACCCACTTGCACAACATCATCCAATATGAGGACCCAGGTGAACTCTGAAGTCAAATATGCTTTACTGGGAAAAGTTGTGGGAAAGAAAGGATTTCAAGGAAATTCTTGATAAAGGACTGCATATGGATTATGGAGGGGAAGAAAGGACTAAAGAGGTCAGATATCTTGAGTTTCACATTTTAGTACTATTGCACTTAAGTCTTCTGAGAGACTCAGATTCTCCAGGTACAAAAATAAGAAAGATATTTCACAGGTGATTATGAGAAAAGAATTAAAATGGACACAATTTTTATGGTCTTAGAAACAATAGACTTTTTCTTTTTTAGGAGGTTCGTTGTATTTTTATACCTTTCTCTCCTTTCTACCAGGTGAGAAATCAGGTAGTTCAGCATCCAAATCTTCTCCAAAGATTAGTGTTCCCAAGTTGCCCAACTGAGTCAGCAGATCTCAAAAAAGTTCAGTTTGGAAAAATCCCAATAAGCTCTTGTCACAGGGTGGAGCTCAGCAGCAAAGCTTATTCAAGCTTAGCATATACAAGGCCCTGGGGTCAATGTCCAATAACACACAAAAAGTAGGTACGTTAAACCAAGGAAGCTGAGCTCCAATTATAAATTGATTCAATCTGCATTTAGGCAGTATCCATGTCTATCATCCTCTAGTTGTTGATATGCCCAAATTTCTAATGGGAAATTAGCTCAATCTAAGCAGTAAAGTGCTAGTTCTTCCCTATAATGTAAGATACTGGCATTTTTCACCAACAGCTTTACCAAGAAATTTATAAACCTCCCTGTTTTCAGAGCTACTGAAAACTTGCTTAAAATGTTGCATTTGGAGTATTACTTTGAGGAAAGCAAGGATGACTTTGAACTCTGAATTTTTTCCTTTTAAAAAATTTCCTACAGACCTTCAATATGTACATGCACCGGGTTGTGATCACCTGGCATTTTTTCCCACCTGGCATCTTATTTATCTTTGTATCCTTATCACTTGACATATAATGGCCCTTCACGAAGTTTGTTGAATGAACGATACATAAGTTCCTTCCTGAAAAACATACAACACTGCCATATTAACTGAGGTTTTCAAAGGGAAAAAATTGATAATTTCTCCTCTAGCTGATGAAGCATTCTGGCTTTTTATTTATCCCTGGAAATATATTTGGCTAAAGTCAACTTTGGGGGCAGAGCTTTTCCTTTTGTATTTTTGTAATGCCTTCTTAAACAGTGCGCTGACAATGCAGGCTGCCGCTGGGATTACAAATTTGAATGTTTATGCTAGGTGAGGCACTGCCCTCAGATGCAAGACACCAGCCAACACTACTATATTTACCCTTTGTGATACTCAAGATCTTATACTGATTGTTGGTGCTTTTTTCCCACCCCATTAGTATAATCAGGATATATATATATAAATTTGGAATACCTGAACCCATGTTTATGTCTGAGACGTACATTAAAGACACAAGTGACACAATGAGAATGTTTTTGTATTGTTATTCATGTGCTAGACACTCGGAGGTAGTGTTTTCCTTTTAAGTTATCAACTTGTTTTCTAACTATTATGCACTAAGTCTTCCTTCTTTGAGCAACACAAAAGTCAAATTGGCCAAGCACCATGGTGACAGTTTATTCAAACCCAGTATCACCTCAAGAGCCACCAGTGGCGGAGACAGCAGCAGCATGTTTGTAATTGATGAACAAGTAAAGAGTCACTTTAGCAAAGAGCCAACCTAGGTCTTGACCTCCTTCAGCATGCAGTTAATTTGAACACAACTTTGAAAGGGAAGTGATTCTGAATTTTGCCTTAATTGTTCAGAGTTCTAACATACGGGCCAAGTGTTCACTTCCCAGACAAATTGTCTTCTCCACTGTTTGGCAGATAGTGAGACAGAAACAACGTACCACTGAAGCCTGGGTCCCCTGGATAGTTATTACCCCAATCTTTGGTCATTTGAAGTTATACCTACTAAAAGAAAAGATACGGAGTCACCTTAATTCCAAAGGCTGAGACTTTCTTAGTATGGGAGTCACGTAACTGCTATAAAGCTGTATGTTTGTATGCATAGTTCAAGGGCTTTCCCTGTGAATGGTTAACTGAAACTCTTTGCCAGTCAGGCTCCCACCAAAGAAAAGATGACCTGATTTGGGGCGCTGCTGAAGCCCCCACCACAGGTGGCTGTTCCACCTCCCCAGTCCTGACCCTATAGCTGGTGGAAGACTGGGCAGGTTTGACCCACTCCTTTGCCCGCCCTCTACCTCTCCAATCCCTTACCCTCTTTCTTCTAAAAGCTCACAGCTGGAACTAAGAGGGGCTCTAAAGAGAAAAAGAATGGGCAGGCGGGGTTTGCCTCAGCTCCCGGTTCTCTTGAGTCCCCAGCTAGGGTAAGAGTGAGGAGCCCAGGGTAGGCAGCCCAGTCCCCTTCTGCAGACTTACCTGGAAGTGTGGGTGCGGTCTGGGGATCCTCGTCCCTCTTCCCAGAGGCCCGCCACGACCGGCAGGCAGCAGCCCCTCCTTAGGCGCTGGCCACAGCAACCGGGGCTTGCTCTGACCAGACCCTCTGCAGTGCAGTGCCCGCTCAGGCCAGCCAGTTTTAAAGGGACCCGGGCACTGGGGATTCACTCACGCGGTTGGTAGATTGCTGCCTGGCGGGTGGTCAAAGTCGGGCCAGTGCACTGAGCGTGCCCGGAGGGGCGGACACTGCAGTGGTTTCTGGCTGACAGGAAACAGGGAGTCGCCTGAAATGAAAGGGCAAGAACAGTGAGCCATCCTCACTCACAATTGGGATCTGTGTGAGTCATAAAGCCACCTGGACAATGACATAGGAGGGTGGAGGAGAGGGGGGGGCGGCTTAATCCCCGGGGAACCTTGTTAGTAACAGGAAGTTTTGGAGGTTTGCTGTGGAAGGTCACCTAGGTTTGGTGCAGGGCTCCTAAAAATGTGGAACACGTCCCCTACCTTTCTACCCCCATACCCTATACAGGGCAACACAAAGGTTTTCTTAAATTAACAAAATACTGTTGTCAAGCTGTGCCTCAGTGGGTGATGAGATTTCTATGTCAGTCCCTAGTCTTCATTAAGAACTTCATTACTCAGGAATTTCTCAAAAACCACTCTAGTCGGTATGGGGATGTAAAACCTGTTGGGGACAACTAGCTCTACACTATGGGAATGTAAAGCTGTTTCCTTTTACTGGTCTCCCAAATACTCCCTTCATGCTGCAAAGCTTCCTTGCAGCTTCCAAAATTTCATTGTGTGACATCTTCACATTTTTTATTGTATTGTAGGTTTCAGTCACAGTGCAGCATTGAGCAAATACATGATTTCAGACTTTTGATAAGCCTGTTTGCCCAATCCATATACTTCAGTCATCACAATGGGCCTGGTCAAGGCTATCTGACTGGAAACAAATTGAGAAGGGATATCTGAAATAGTATGAAAAGAATTTTGTAGGAAGGGTTAGTATTTTCATGAAACACAAAAATAAAAGAATATATTGGCTCTGGGATGTGAAGTAAAAGGAGGTTTAAGTACATTAAAGTAGTGACAATCTAATTTATCAAGCCATGACAAAGGAGTGGTCAGGACAATACCAGGATTCTGTTTAAACTTCTTGGGAACTGGATCTAACAGGCATTTGGAAGCTGGCACAGTTGCACTGGGTGCCCTGAAGCCTTGGTCTCAGTCTCTTTTCCTTATTAGAGAACCAAAGTCAACAAAGGGTGGAGAGAGGAAGAGCCCTAATGTCAGTTTACTTGTGTTTTACTATGAGCCCTGTCTGAATCAGTTTGTGCAATTTTGATAAACCTTTTGTTGATACTAAGCATCAAAAGTGTTTCCTGTTTATCTTTTGTTTTACTTACCCAAATTTTTGCATGATGTAAGATTCCCTTATAGATATTTGAAAGAATCCTTCTTTGTTATTTTATTTATTTCTTTTTATTTTTTATTTTATTGAAATACAAATATCATTCAGAGAGTTTCAAGACACCTTAACAAGACAGATTCGATAAATTAATACATTGCAAACTGTTTTCATAATGTTTTGGTATTGTACAAGGTGCATACATGATATCATATTTGCAGATATTATTTTTTTTATTTTTTATTTTATTGAACTACAAATGTCAATCAGACAGTTTCAAGACACGTTAACAATATAGATTCAATAAATTAATACATTGCAAACTGTTTTCATAATGTTTTGGTAATGTACAAGGTGCATACATGATATATTTACAGATATTATTTTAGCAGATGTCTCTTATCAGTAAATTAAGAGGGTAGCTGCTTACTAATCTTATTTTTTATACACGAATTATATCAAAAATTCAATAATTATTTTCCTAGTTGATAAACATAGTACGAGAAGCCGACATTATATCCTTACCAACCACCATTAGTGCAGATCTTGCCTCTCATAGGATCATGTAGAAGCACAGCGTTATCTATCCCAACTGTACTGCCTATACACACACATCATGATCTTTTCTTTCTATACCCCTTCCTTTGTCTACATCTGTCAAAGGTGGGCACTCTATTGTCATTCCACTAACTTAGGTGCTTGAACTCCACACCACAGTCCAACACATTCCAGCATTCCACAGCAATAGTGAGTTATTCAAAGAAGTTGTCGACCATAGCCATTTACAGCTCAGCTTAATATTACGGTCCCACAATGTATATTTCATTTTTATACTTTTCTGCTGGATGGTTAAGACCTAGATAGATCAAGATTTATATACCAACACATGAACTTTATATTTCTTATGTGGTCAGTGAAGTCTCCTCAGGGTTTATCTTGTAGTCCTGTACATTATTCTGTCGATCCTTTGTCTGTGTCATCCATGTGGATGAGTCACGGCCAATGCTTGACCAGTTTGCTCTCCGTGAGAGCTTGAGAGAAAGTTTTCTCTTCATGTGACTCTCCCCAGGCACACTATAGAACTTCAATCTCTTTCCTCTGTGGCTCCATAATCTCCTTGTTCAGAAAATTTGGAGCTCACCTGAGTTTCATGATGTTGCAGTACAGGTTCTCCTATGTC
>PVKA01037924.1:0-20634 GCA_004027165.1 Ctenomys sociabilis | reverse complement strand
TTGGCCCTAGCCTTTCAAGGTCAGCGAAGACTCAGGACATAGGAGAACCTGTACTGCAATATCATGAGACTCAGGTGAGCTCCAAATTTTCTGAGCAAGGAGATTGTGGAGCCACAGAGGAAAGAGATTGAAGTTCTAAAGTGTGCCTGGGGAGAGTCACATGAAGAGAAAACTTTCTCTCAGGCTCTCACAGAGAGCAGTCTGGTCAAGCATAAAATATATTTTTAAAAAAAGAATAAAATAAAAGTAAACTTGAGACCTGGCATAATGGCCCATGGCTATAATCCCAGCACTGGGGAGTCTGAAAACAGGAGTGGCATAGGAAGACCTTGTACCAAATACATTAAAAATAAACTTGTCTGTTCATACCAGTCACATCCCACTTGCTGCCCTACCAAAACATACCCTTGTGAGCTTTCTGAAACCTGCCCTTTGTCCTTCTGTGATACTCTTGAGTAATGACACTTCTGAAATATGATCTGTGCACCATTAACTTCTGGTGCCTCTTACAGAGGTATCTTCTGTAGTTTCATTCCAAACAGGGATCTGGGGACCTGCCTTTTATTGTGGTTTCCCAGGTAAGGGTTAAGTATGCTAGACTTGCTCTTGAGTATGGAAGCCAGACAAAAGGTTTGGAGTCTAATGGTTGGAAAGCCTGCCTGGCCTGGGAAATTGCTCAACCTCTGGTATCCCCATTCCATCAGTAGAAATACAGGGATAAGAATTACATCTACTTCAAGAGTGATGCAAGGAGCCAGTGAGATAATCTTGAGAAGCTTTTTGGAGCACTTGTTCAAAGCTAAAAAAAAAAAAGTCATGGTATTTTAAATTAAAATAATCCTCTGTTTTACTTACAAGTATCTGTTGATCACTATATGTTAAATCTGCTAAATATCAGAAAATCATAGACAAGCAGGAACACAGTCCTTACAGTGCCAGAGCACCATCTCAGAGCACTTGTCTGGTTGAGCCTATTTTCTCACACGTCTTGTCCTGCTGTCTTGCTATCTTACCTCTCTCTTGCTCTCATTTTCTGAATCATTTGTAAGTACCATGATCCCTTGCTTATTGCAAGGGTTGTGTTCCAGATACCACCATAGTAAGTGAAAAACAATGAAGTAGCAGTGTTATGTTTTAGTATTTATATATATTTTAAGACTTTATAAACCCTTCCTAGAGCCAGCCGGATAACCCAGAAGATTAAAGTGCCTGCTTAGGCAGAGCGTAGTGGCCAGGGTTCGATCCCCAGCATGTCGTGCTGGCCTGTCCCTAGGGCATGCTGACACTGTGATTGAGACTGGGCGTGGTGGCACGTGCCTGTAATCCCAGTGCTTGGGAGGCTGAAAACAGAAGAATCCCTAGGAGTCCAATCTACATAGTAAGGCCCCGTGATCCTGCACTATATATATTAAAAAAAAAAAAACCCAACTCGGAGGATAAACCTTCCCACACTTACAAACCTTTCCCACACGTTTAGAAACACCTCTAATGTTCTTTTTTTTTTTTTTTTTTTTTTTTTTTTTACCTCTAATGTTCTTAACCATTTTCTAAACTCATAAACCTACATAAATTTAACAACATATTTATATTGTATGGAACTGCAAATTCTGTGATACAGTGAAAACTCCACAATAAATAATTTAGATTAATATTTTTAAAAAACACATGAAACAGTCTGATAAAGTCAAACCATGAAATAACGAAGGACTACTATACCATATTATGACACTTCATTCCTAAATGTTTGCAATCTGTCTTCTAGAATAGACATTCCTACCTGTGCCTAAATCTATATATACTGAGAAATTCAAATTGTCAACTTATTTAGTCAGTAAATAAGTTCAGTGTATTAGTCCTCAAGTTGTTTAGTCCTTCCACAAATTACCCTGATTTTACCCAGGATGTCTTTTATAGTTGCTTATAAAAAATAAGACCTACTGAAATGATACTTTGTTAAACCTAATAAACCCTTCCATTTCTAAAAAAAATGGTATGTTTTTAGAGTCTAGGTCTAGTTGTCTGATTGTTTCTCATGGCTTTAATTCATTCCTCTATCCCTATATTTCATACAAACTGGAAGTGTTTGTGAGATGAGTGGAGATTAGACATTGCCTAGTGATCTGTCCTTGAGATTGTGTCATCTGAGGAGTGTCTGGTGCCCCCCAGGTAGGTGGGGACTGCCTGTCTTCCTCAGATTCAAGGTTATATTTCTGTGTCCTTGAAATCACTCATGATTTAATTATGAAAGAACGCCAGGGAAGGAAGTGTTTTGTAGGCATTTTGTGTCCCCAGTCCTCTTATCCTTTGGTTTTAGCATATGTTGGTTACCTTTACAGTCAAGATCATGATGTTTTTCTAATTCTTTTATTTATTAGTTGCCAATCCTCTTTAAATAGCCCTTCTTTCCCTTACTGTTCCCTTTCCTCCTGCTACCCTGTAGTACCATGGTCTCATGGATTGACTGCTTTCTAATTCACCTTGTGAAAGTAAATAGTCATACAATTAGCCTTTTCATGGTGATGATTCTATTTTTCAAGTTTGGCTGAGGAGAGGCCCTTAAATCATTACCTGTCCTTCCAAAGTGGCCCCATTAACATTCTGGGGGACTTGCCACCTGGCATAGGTCCTCTTTATCTCTTTTATCTCTAGATTTGTTCCCCATTTCTCCAGAACACTCTAATTTTCTTGTTTGTTTGAATCAAGTGTTGAATTTTGGAAAGCATATCTGCTTCTGAAATGTTACACTTTATGGGTCCTGTCAGTTGACTAAGCAAGGAAATATATGTACCTGTGTGAGTGTTATTCAGTGTATGTATTCATACACATGTATGTGTGCATATACACATACATGCACACATATGAATAGTATTAATAAATGAAAGTAAAAAGTACATTGAAATTCATGAGTTCATATGGAATTTCCAGTTTAGATTTAGCAGTATACAACTTTTTGTCTGCTTTTAAAAAGCAAAAAGTTGTGTACTGCTAAATAAACACCCTGTGCCAAATACATTAGTAACAGTTATAACTGTATTTGTATGTTCACTTCTGCTTTAGTCCAAAGACATATATATATCACAAAATATATGGGTAAAATCAGTGTTACTGTTGAACAGATTGAACAAAATTTATCTTTTTTGCCCTTACATATATCCCAAAACATAGGGGTCTGAAGTTATTTGAAGAATTTTTTTGCTAACAACTTGATGAATAATTAATTAGTATCTATTTATATTTAGTAAGATTTATTCTTTACACTTTCATATAATGATTTCTAAATATGTAAAACATTTGTATGGTTTAAAAAGTTGAAACTACATTTTCAAAAAGTAAATTCCAGGGTCTTAATCTTTTTTCTCTCTGAACTCTGTTTATAGCTACTTATCAGTGAATAGTTTCATCCATTTGTTTTTTTTCTAGAAACAATCTGATATCCTATCTGTATTCTGTTTTCACTACCCTTTCTGCCACATGGTTGCACACTGCTTTATGAACACTGTTTTATGCTTTTTACTTAAGGGATTTCTAGGGAACACTTCTTAGTGTAGGAGATGGTCGCTTGCTGTGCAGCCTGGCTGCATTCACTTGTGGCTGTGTGTGAGTGTTCAGTGCAGTCTCCTCGACCTCTGGGATGCTTCATGAGTTGCTTTGTGCATTCCTTCTTGTTTGAGGAGAGCCATATTTAGAATAGATTTCTAAAAGTTAGATAATTGGATTAAGAACAAATGCATATGTCATATTGTTAGCTGTTAACAGATTCCTCTTCTTAGTGGGTGTACAATTTTGTCTTCTCTTCAGTAGTGTGTTTATCTGCTCAACAAGAGCTTTTATTTTTGTCAACTTGTTATTTTTTTTCAGTCTGATAGTAAGAATTGAGACTTCATGGCAGCTTTTATTTTTTGTTTGTGAGTAAAATTGAACATTTTTGTTTGTGTTTTTAAGGGCTATAGATTTTTCTGAACAGTTCAGAGGTTTTGTGTCATTAGGGGCAATTTATTAGGAGTTGGTACTTTCTATCTTAAAATAGTCACTCCTTATCTGATGTGAAATTCTTGGGGTCCTTGTCTTTACCGAGCAAGTTATATTCATAAGAGCTTTTAAGAATTTATACTTGAATGAATATTATACACTATTCAAAATAGGGACTTGAAGTTGCTATGTTGGTATAAAGTGCAAAATGGTGCCAATTTTATTCATTGTTAGGTCAATTTTATGCTTTTTGTTTTTTTTTTTTTTAAGATCTGTGACTCTAGTACTTTAAAACCTAAAAGTTATACTGTTGCTTTAATAAGAATAGTGAAATACAGTGCATTGTAGAAATATAAAGCAGGATGGTGGTAGTATGTTTGGGAAATGTCTTTGGTGATGTCATGAAGTATTGATCACTTTTTTCATGCAACTGTCAGTTATTAATCTGACTAATAGCATAGTAAATATGTGTTTTAAAATTAGAGTGAAATTAGCCATGTAGAAGTTAACTTGAAATTCAAAGGAACAGATGGGAACATTTAATTTACACAAATAATCATGGTAGAATTTCTAGGTTATTCTCATTTTAACTGTGAAGAATCAAGCCGTCTTGTACAGGACATACTAATGAATGATGTCATCCATTTAGTGTGGAGTAAGAGGTGTGAGAATATTTAAAAATGATATGTATATTTACATAAAGATGCCTAAGCCATAAAATACTGTATATGTTATCATGGCATCTGTAGGTTAAGTAGTAGTTCTGAGATGTGGTAAAAAAACTTACATATTCATTTTCTTGGTTAGTCATATTTAACTTAAAAGGCAACTCAGGGGCTGGGGAGATGGCTCAGTGGAATAAGCACTTCCCTGGCAAGCGCAAGGGCCTGAGTTTGATCCCTGGTTCTGCCAAAAAGAAAAGGCAACTCAACAGTGAAAATTTTGCCTATGTTTATTTAGAATAGGTTCATCCCAACTTTGATAGGGGAAGAAAGATACTTTTCACTTTCTTTGCACACTTTTGTTTCTTGCCATCTTCATTTGGATGGTCTTCTAGGCATTCACAAAAAGAAAGGATAGAGCTCGCATGGAATGTGCTTCTTCTCAGGGTGAGCTGTGGTGGGCATGTTGGCGTGCTCTGAGCGCCTAAGATTTGTTTTATCAGAAAACTGTAACAACTTCTGCATAAGAAAACTGTGCTGGGTGAACACTGATCTTAGTGTCTCTTTTTCTTGTTATAGATTTGTACCCATTTCTGTTTTGAAGCACAATACAGACATCAGAACAAATTGGAGAGTACTTTGCATGTAAAAATTTAGTTCTTTGTATTCATTGTATACCTTTTCAAATTATTAACCTTAAGTTTATTTCTTTTGTAAAAAAAACTATAAATAATTGGATTACTTTTATAGGACTATTTTTGTATAACACTGTAACAGTTAACTTTGCATATACAGCACAGTTCTTATTACCACCTTAGTTATTTTTTCTGCTGGAACTGTTGAAAGGAGAGAAGTTACAGATCAGTAGGAGGAAGTAACCCATCTAAATGTTGACTGGCACCTTCAACTCTAGAATCTGCCCATAAGCAAGCAAAACAAGACCTTGAAAGGGTTGGCGAGATAGCTCAGCAGACTTAAGTGCCTGCTTAGGCAAGCGCAGGGACCAGGGTTCAACCATAGTTTGTGCCAGCCCCACTCCCACTGGCTTGCTGAGCCAGCCACTGAGACTGGGCATGGTGCTGCACGCCTATAATCCCAGCACTGGGGAGGCTGACAACAGGAGGATCAGTGTGAGTCTGAGCTGCATAGTGAGACCCTGTACCAAATACATTAAAAAGAAAAAAAAAAAAAAAAACCTGACCTCTGACTTTTTAAAATAGTTGTAATAAATATTATAAGAGAAGCCTTTGATCTTCTCTCAACATTTATTTACTCTCACCTTTAAACAGCTTGTTTAGTAGGTTTCCTAGCTCATAATAGATACGAAGCAATAACATGGTAGAATAGCAAAGATGAGGGTAAAAAAAGTCATGCAGTCAGAAGTGATAGTGATAAAAAAGGAGGAATGAGAAAAGTTTCTGAAAAGAAGTCCAATAGTAGATGTTCTTGTACAAGTGAAAGGTCACACTTTAATAACTTCACCCAGTGGTGGCATTCTGTCTCTGAATATGTTAAACTCTTAATCCTATCTATATAATGGGCTCAGTATCACTTATATCAGCAGTCATTGGGTGGATTATATATGGTTGCATATTTGAAAACATTCAGCATATCAGGCACAAGAGAGTAGTCATTAGTTGAATCCTGCTGTGGTATGTATCTCAGTAGTTAAGCTGTGCATACTGTACTTAAAACTTTTTGTTGTAGTCCATCTAAAATGTCAAGTTCACACTTGTTTTATCTGTGGTCTGCAAATCCAGAAAGCTCTGAAAATTGCAAGTTTGTTGCAAACTCTTGTCCAAAAACCCAAATTGATGAGGTTACAAGACCTCCTTTGTACATTATTTAATATTTTAGTGTTTCATTGTAAACATGGAAAGAAGTACAGTAGTGGGGTGCTGTCCCATATCTGCCTGAAGAATTCTATGTGTATCCATATTATGTCTCTGAATTAGCAAATTCTGAATTCTAAGGTGTATCTGATTCTTAAGGGTGTTAGACAGATCATGGATGTTTGTTTTTAACATATTTGAATGAAAGGAAGAATTCATGTGATGTGATTTAATGAGAAGATACTGTGGATATGAGTGTTCAATCATTTTAGAAATGTTAATTAAGGTAGTAATAAACACTTTTGTTTCTTTCACAGCAAAATGAAAAGGAGAACTTGTTAAAGGAAAGAGATCACATTTTGTCAACTTTAGGTGAGACAAAACAGAACCTGACAGGACTTTGCCAACAAGTCTGTGAAGAGGCAGCTCTGAGTCAAGAACAGATACAGATTCTTGCCAAGTACTCAGCCTCAGATTGCCCACTTTCATTTTTAATTTCGGAAAAAGGAAAAAGCACATCGGATGGCGAACTTCTGTTACGATCAATTTTCAGTTTATCAGATTGGCCTCCAGCTGCACCATCCCCCAGTGGGAGAGCGGGCTGTGAGCCTGGCTGTGTGGGGGCGCGGGATGCCCAGCCCACTCCTGCGGCCACCTCGGAGCCCGTGGCTCCTGTGGACCAGTGTCGCCAGAGTGGTGCAATCTCAGATTTCTGTCAGCAGATGACTGATAAATGTACTACTGATGAGTAAGCTTGCCCTTGGATTTCCTACTGAAGTTTTGGCAAATTGTCTTAAAAGCCCAGTATGGTCATCTCTTAGTTTCAAATCTTGTTTTCCCCTTGAAACTTTTCTTTCATTCAGGGGATCTTTCTTAATTCAATCCTGATTTCCACAAGAGACATATTTATGATTTGCCTTCTGGGTTTTGAAAAATCACATGTGAAAATCTAGTAAATTCTTAAAAGTTAGGTTTTTAAAATGTAGCTCTTAATAGTAGCTTCCAAGTATTCAAAATAACTATGGGAGTGAAAACTGTAGCTTGTCAAACATGGTTTGCCAGGAGCATCTACAGATGTTTCCCAGTAAAGAGGTGGCCTGCAGAACCTTAATAATCAGCCTTTTGCCACATGCCAGATTAAAAAGCAGTGCTGCTAGAGGTCTAGTCTACTCAGAAATTGGGGGTCAGCAGCAGGAGTTAGGGCTGCATTGTGAAAAGGAAATCATCTTAACTGAAGCCTGAGTCCTGGAGCTCCTCTGCTGTTCCTAACACCTGATGTGGGTTGGGCTCGCTGTGACTCCTCAGCTGCACTGGGGAGACTGGGTGAGCAAGGAGGGGGCTGGCCAAGGAAGAGCTTTTTCTCCTCCTCAGTATTGACTATGACTTCTAGCTGCATAAACAGCAGATACATGTCATTTTTCCCTCTTGTTTTGTTTTGTTTTTCTCTCCTCCCTAGTCCCTACCACATCTGGGCCCCTCATGAGCTTGCTGCCTCCTTACATTCTTAACTCATGAATGAAACTTGAGATGGTGCCAAGTGAATGGTCTGGCAGCATTGTCAGAGGCTGGGTCACCAGTGCCAGAAAAGCAGACATTAATGCAAAGAAAATTGCCTGCATTCACTAGGAGCATAGTTATTTTTCATCCTGTTTTTAAAGTCTTGTGGTAGACTTGTACACACCATTATTATAGAAAAAAATGTATCTACTCTGTACTGGTTGGTGAGAAAAGATGAAACTTGATTTGTACCATTTGGGAATCAGATTTTAATCCTTTCTTTAGTGTAGTATAAAGGCACATAAATCATTTTAACTTGGGCATTTAAAAATCACTTTTGTATTTATTTGATCCTGTTATAAAATGTATTTATAATTTGAGCACCTGCCCCATAATGTTTTATAATGATTCTTAGCCAATCTGGAATTACAGACTTGAGATTAAAATATGAAAGCTGTAGACCTACATGATTAAACAAAACAAAAAAAACACATACAGATTTGTCTGTATCCTTAATCATGAATTCTGAAATGGTTCAAAATCCAAAACTTGACCTCAGACATGATGCCCCAAGTGGGCAGTTCTACACTGGACCTCTATGGCAAGGTGCAGCCGCAGTACACAGGCAGACTCTTCTTAGTTACTCTGGGCTGTATGTGCCACGTGTATAAGAAACACAGATGAATTGTGTGTTGAGGCTTGGGCTCCATCCCCACACTATCTGTTCAAAAATCTGAAAACAAACCTGAGATCTGAAACTTTTGGTCTCAAGTATTTCATGTAAGAACCCAGTGTTTGGGGTCATTTGGAGGTAGTTTATAGTATTTGGAATAGAAGGTACTTTGTTTTGTTAAGTCGGACACCTGAAAAGATACTTCTCTAGATGCTGCTGACTCCATTCAAGGGCCAACATGACTGAAGGGGGAAACATCCACCCACTATGTACAAATGAGTCAGAAACAACAGACCTTTGCCTTGAGAGTGGATGGGGACCAGTTTCAGTGTTCCAGAGTGATTTGTTAAACATTACTTTTTTTCATCAGGGTGCAGGGCAGGGTGGGAGTGGATTTGCTAATATATTGTCATCTCTGTTATTGGCTTAATCAGAAGAGAAAACAGGTTTTTAGAGGCTTCCAGAAGTACTTTTGATTTGTCAGGGAGAATAATCATTCTATAAGAATGCGTCCCGTACTACAAAAAAGTTCTGTGTACCTGTATATTTCCTCCTGTAGCTGTTTCCTCTATACATGTAATTTTAAGTTTCAGTGTCACAATATAAAATAGTACAAAGACTTTTCTGGTTTACAAAATGTAAAGTCTTCTTCAAGCCAATGGAACCCTTGATTTCCTACCTCAGTGTATACTCAGTTGTCAATCATCAGTTTGTGTATGTGCAAATGTCAAGTAATTTTTTTGCTTTAATTGAAACTGTAAATATTTGCTTTGAACAATTACTCTTTTATGCTAAATCCTAGTTATCTCCACAGTTTGGATATAATTTTTAAAGCACCTATTTTGTATTTCCCTCTACCTGTAAACAGTTTAGCATAAGAGTCATTTTAATGGTATGTGATAATTGGCCACAGGTAATATTTCTTAAAATTTAGCATTACCTTTAATAGCCAGCATGTAATACAAGTATAACTACACTACCTCATACTTACAGGATTTTCAAGTTGTAATATAGACAAAAAGATTTTATCTTTGTCATTTGGCCATAAGGTGGGGAAGTTTTCTATATATTGCATAGCATTACACATTTATGCCTATTTTAACATTAACTTCTAAAGAAGTTTTTTCTAAGACAATTTGTTACAAGGCAATATTTTTTTTTTTTTTTTTGAGGCTGCTGAAGACAAATGATAGGATTACGTGTATACAGTGTATGCCTTTTCCTTCATGCAGAATTTGGAATTGTTGCTTTCAGTTTATATATTGCATATATACATGATCATTGTTCCTTGTTTCATGAACTGGCCTTCTCAGTGCTCAATCAAGGTTTTTAAAAAGGTATTATATAAAATAGCATTACCATAAATTTTACTTACCTGAATTCTATAGTTATAGCAATTTGTTAAATTGCTATATTTAAGACAAATGTGAATATAATATTGGTTCTCCATCTGTAAGTTTTGTAACAATTTCCTGTAGCTTAGTGCTTAACCAGTTGTAAATAAGGAATTAGGTGTAGTTGATTGAGTAGAAGACACGGATTGCATGTGGACACTCAGCCACATTAACAACTTGGAAAAACAAGAAAAGGCAAACATTATCATGAATTCTCAGGTGAACTTTTTCAGTTATGAAACATCTATTTTGAATTTGTAAATATTTTAAATGTTTTATTAAGGCATGTAATAAGCTGTTCTTTGAAACCTGTTGGGTAGAATGAAAATTTAAAGCCATAATGGTAAAAGATGGCATAATGATTGTAAAAATAATCAGAAATAATAGCATTATTGATTTTTTTGTATCTTTCATAATATAATTTTCTAACAATACAATAAAACCACTAAACTTGTATATCCATGTCTTATTAAAACCATGTTTCATTAAAAGTACACTTTTATGGTATTTAATTTACATGTTCTTAATGAACTATCTAAAATAGCAAAACTAATTATTAGGTGTTGATAAATTGACAATAAAATTCTCTAAAACTGTTTCTACTTGAATAGAGTTGTACACTCCATTTTGTTGTCTCATCAGTGTATTAATTTTAGTCTCTTGATCAGTAATCAGAAGTGTAAAGACTGTGGCAGTGATAGAAAATATTTCATTAGAAAATATTATGCCTGGAAAAAAAAAAGTAAGTTCATCACTCAGGTGTTTTAGGAAGTACAGATTTTTATCTTGTAGCTGATATAGTTAACTTTTGTTTATGGATTAGGAGCTCTTAAAGGGATAAATATCTCTGATAGGCATTGATTACATGTTTTATTTCTTTGAAACAGGTTCTTGCTATGTAGTTTAATCAGGCCCTAAACGCTCTGTGTAGCCCAAGCTGGCTTTAAATTTGTGACAGTGACACCTCAGCCTCCTGAGTTCTGGGGTAATGGGAAACATTGCCTGCTTAGTCAGCTGTTGTACATTCCAGTTTCTAACATGGCCCATGTAACAACTTTGAGCAGCTGCTCAGGGTTCCTAGCCTTGCAAGGCATGTTCTCTTGTCTACTGATAGTGATTCTCAGCTGCGGAAGCCTTGCTTTAGGGTGTGGCAAAACCAGGATACAGTGGACAGAAACCAGGAATATTGCCAAGCATTCTACAACACAGGCAGCATTCATAGCAATTGACCACTCGAGGTGTGAACCTTGCTAGTGGTGAGCAACTGAGACTAGCCTAAGGATGGCCTAAAGATGATGAGTAAAAAAGTACCGAGTTGGGTGAGGCAGTATTGTAGCTCCAGGAGCTTAAGGCAGAAGGTATATGAAACATGGAATTTCACCAAGACTGAAGTCCAGATGGAGAGATGGAGGAGAAGAGACCTCTACTAAAAAGAAACCTGGGTTCACAGGCTGGGAGGTAATCCTGTCATGAGGGGAGGGAGTAGGAGCCCAGCTTAGTTCTTGGAGGGCAGCATCCCTTTGTCCTTTATCAATGTATATATACAGCATATATGCAGCAATGTGCATATTGCCCTGCATTGTTAATTAGCGAAGGCCAAACTGTCAGGTCTTTGATCAAGTGCTAAGTGCTGTGTGTTGAGAGGTTTTCATTTATACATTTTTTACAGTAGTGGGATCTAACTCAGGGCCTCTTACTGAGGGAGCTTCATCCCCAACCCTTTTTAAAAGTTTTAAGTTTGGAGAGTCTTGCTAAGCTACTGAAAGTTACCCAGGCCAGAATCAAACTTGTGATTGTCCTGTCTCAGCATCCTAGTATGTTTTTTGAGATTAATAAATGGTTCCCTCTCTTTGGCCAGGGTTTTCAGTCATTTTAGAAAACGATGGTCCACACTGCTGGAGGAGACAAGGTTGGAACTTAGTGAATTTGTAGGAAATGAATTGTAGGATTAGATTTACCTATCTACTTAGCTACTCCCGCCCAAGAGGGCCAGGAAGTCCAGGGAGGAGCAGGAAAAGCGTACTTTATATAGCAAATCCAAATGTAGGATCTGTAGAAACATGTAGGTTAACTTGTGATACAGAAGGCAGGCAAGTACTTAGGGGATCTGGACCAGAGAAATGTGTTCCTCTTACGTCTTCCAGTTTTAAATTTTCTTAAAGCAGTAATTTTCACTGTTGCCCACTGCTCACCTGGGGCTGTTGGGCACCCAGAGGAGGAGAACCTCACTGTCAGGATGTGGAGCTGCCCTCACTGTCAGGGGGCTGCTCCTCAGCCCCGCCTTGGGCTATCATTTCCTGGGGTTGTCAGAGGAACCTGGGTAATCAGACCCTGAAGGCTCTGAAATGATTCCCTCAAGGCAGTTCAGGTTACTTCTTCAGAGGAGGGAATGTTGTAGGGTAGCTGAATTAGAAATATTACAGGCAGTCAGACAGGGCCAGGCCCTCAAGGAGACAAGATGACTTTGCAACTTGGAAAAGACAGACACTCCCATATGGGCCACACTTCAAAACCAAGACTAGGGGCCAGGGAGATAGCACAATAGAATAGGTGCTTCCCTGGCAAGTGCAAGGGCCTAAGTTCAATACCCTGTTCCAGCAAAGAAAAACAAAAGACCAAGACAAAAGAGGGAACACAGCTACATACTTTCCTAGGGATGGGCATCAGGGTTTGATATTCTAAATAGGTATCAATCACCTTGAAAGAGTCCAAATGAGTCACTAGCCCAACAGAAAGAGACCTTGTCCCATATTCATGCCCACTTGCTACATGACTTGCTTCTCCATTTGGTGCTGGATTTGATCTATTTTACCCGAGCAATGGTGCTTGTAATTATATTGGTTGGCCACAATTTTGTCCTACCTCATGCCCAACTAAGCAAGTTCCCATGTCTTCTCCACCACCTTATGTTGTAGGCAGCTGAATTAGCTAAAAATATTATAGGCAAACAGGCTAAGGCTCTCAAAAGAGATAACACAAGAGACAAGATATCTTGCAACTCTGGGAGGAATGGATGCTTTCACCATGGGCCAGACCTAAAGACCAAAGATCAAACAAATGCTGACCTCCGTAAAGATTGGCATCCGAGGTTGATCATCAACATGAGGGAGACCAAAAATCATTAATCCAAGTACTACTGGATGGCTACCTGATAAAGTCCTGTTCTATATTCATGCCTGCTTGCTACGTGACTCACTTCCCTATTTGTTCCTGAACTTAAATCAATTTTAGCTGAGCAATGGTGCTTGAATTCCCATCGGTTGACCATAGTTTTGTCCCACCTCTTGTCCACCTAAGCGAGTTCCCATGTCTTCACCACCTTAGACACACCTCACTGCATGGTTTTACTCTATAAATGTCCCTGGAAGAGACAACTTCCTAGGGAACTACCCACTTGGGCCCCCTCCTCTCCCTCTCTCAGACAGGAGCTTTCTTTCCCTCAGTAAATCTATCTATTTTGCTCATAATGTCCATTTGTTCCTAAAATTCATTCTTAAGTTTTAGAGAACACAAACTCGTGCAGGTCAGGTTGGGAGATCATTTTTCCCTATGTCATTTGGAGGTTACCCACCCGAGATCAGTTTTTCTCCTTGTCATTTAGATCTGCCTCACTGCATGGTTTTCCTTTATAAAAGTCCCTGGAAGAGACAGCTTCTCTGGGGCAACCCGCTTGGGCCTCCTTGTCCCTGTCTTGGACAGGAGCTTTCTTTCTCTTAATTAATAAATTCTGCTCATTAAAAAAAAAAAAAAGAAAATTTTTTTGTTCCAATAATGAACATTTAAGTAAATGGAAAGGCTATTCATACCAAAATGTAAAAATTATGTTTCTCATTCCCCAAATCCTCCCTGCCTCATTGGCTGTTAGAGCATGCTCTGCAGGTTCTACATTGAGATTAAACCCCAACACAGGAAGATGCTCATAGGAAAAAGCATAAAATGTTGTCCAGTAATGATAGCCCAAATTTAAAGAGAAATACCCTTCAATTTTTTAGGGGGAAAGGTTAAATCTCTTTTTAGAAGCTAAAATACAAAAATGCTAATAGAGACAGCTAAATCAAATTCTCTTATACAGAGCAGTTCAAAGTTTAAAAACTGCAAGAATAATGTATCTAAAAACTACTGCTGTCTAGTCAGCTTTAGCCAGATGCCCAGTGGAGTTGAGCTTCCTTCAGAAGTCGTAGCTATGGTTGTCTTGATGGTAGCTCTTGCAGGGCCTCCTAAGAGACTAAATTCAAGGCCAACTCCAATCTGCTTGCCTTTCATACTATAAAGAATTGTCATACTTTGGTCCCGCAGTCACATCTGTTTCCAAATAAGCCACTCTAAAGGAATTAAATCAGCTTAGTGCTTCCAAAGACCAAAGTAGAAACAGTGATGTCAGAAAAAAAGCATAGAAAATTTTTAGTTTCAGCTTTTGAGAGATTCTGCTGTTGTGCAACCCACAGCCCACATCCTTAATCTGTATTGGGATGACTCCAGGATTAATTTAGGCCCTGTACATTGCTCCTTTCTTGGGCAAAGACTACTGTTACAGTTTATTATATATGTGTCCCCCAGTGGCTTTTGGAAGATGACTGGATTGGGGGCATCATGGCAGCCTTGCTGTTAGGTGGAGTCTGGTTAGAAGAAGCGTGTCACTGGAGTTGTCTCCTGGGAGGATCTAGTTCTCTTCCTGTGTCCACCCTTTTCTTATTGCTTTCTGGCTGTTGTGATGTGACAGCTTTTCTCCACCAAGGCCTTCTACCATGCTGGCTGAACACAGAAGGATGAAAACTTCAAAAACATGAGTGAAACCTTGGTCTAGGGATGTGATTAAGATAACTACCATCACTTGATGGTGACATTTGCATTTCCTCTTCCAGCAACATCTTTCACACCTAACTGAGATAAGAAAGCAAGGACGTGTTCATAGCCTTAGGCCTGTATTTCCATGCAGACATCATCAGGCCTATGCCCAGTGATTGGGTGGGATTAAGAATGTTGGCTTCTTGGGAGACTTCCTCCTCTCTGTGGATTTAAGCAGTCAGAGTCAACTAGAGATGAGCCACATGGATCCAAGGCTGGATCTCCACTGCTCCTTCCCAGGTCCTGAGTACAGAAGGAATTTTGAGGTGTCGTGTATGATATGGGCTCACTGATTTTTCATTATCTATGGAAAGCTAGAATCTTAAAGGCACTCTGAAACCTTGCTGCCTTGAAAATAGTTCACAGGCAGCATGTATTATTCTTTCCACTCGCAATAAGTAGTCCCATTAGTTTCCTTTTCTTGTGGAAACCACAGCAGAGTACCTCATGTTCTTTGGACTCAACTCAGCTACTGTCATAGTGCTCCCTATACTATTAGGCTTCAAGTTGTTGGCACTGGAGACCATGCAGCCTGCTTCCCACAGATTAATTTATTCCATGTTACATCCACTCAATTATACCTCTTACAGTCCCTGGGAATAGGAAATGGTGAATTTCTGATACTTAAGTTTATAGATTGAGTGTAGTACATGGCCAAAAGAAGGCAAAAGTTAGCAGGCCCCTGGGAGAAGCAGAGAAAGAATATTCTTTGTACGTGATCTTTGGGTGTATCAGGTGCTATATTCTGGAAACAGCTTTTAAGAGGTCACTGCTTTAATGACTGAGGATTTGCTTGTTTTCAAAATAATTTGTGGCACAAATTCCGTGATAATCTTGTGTATGTCTCATCAGTAACTTGAGTCACTGTTGGCATCTGGCCAATAAAATGGAGTCTGAAGGAATCACACATTCCAGTGAGGGACAACCCACACCTCTGGTAAGGTCCTGGTGTGCTTTTGGCTTTGAGGCCATTAAGGTTTAGATTTAAAATGTCCCCCAAAGTCTCACATGTTAGATGTGAGGCATTGGGAAGGTTATTGGCTCATAGAGTCACTATACTCACCAGTGAATTAATTCATTAATTTGTTAATAACTAAAGGTGCTATGAAGAGGCGGGGCCTGGTTGGTGGGAGTAGGTGGGTCACTGGGATCTGACCTAGAAGTGTGTCTTAGGGCCAGGCAGGGAGATGGCTCAGTGGAATAAGTGCTTCCCTGGCAAGCACAAGGGCCTGAGTTCAATCCCTGGTTCCACCAAAAAAAAAAAAAGAAGTACCTTATCTCCCATCTCTGCTTCATGACTACTGTAGGTCGGGCAGCTTTCTTCCTCCAGGCCTTTTTGCTGTGTCATTCCTGCCTTAGAGCCAACTGACAGAGCCCTCTGACACCATGAGCCAAAATAAACTTCTCTTTTAAGTTGTGAGCATTGGGTGTTTTGTCTCAGCTGTAAGAATGTGACTGATACAGATGCTCTGTTGGTCTGTTATAAGGCCCAAAGAGGAGGGCAGCTGAAGCACCACAGAAAGCCATACTCTGAACATAAAGCACCTCTGCCACAGTGACTCCAGATTAAAAGTACTCATAGGCTGGTCTAAAACCTTTCACCAAAACCAACTTCACTACTGTAAACACCCACCAGGCCTACTATAAGCCTCCATGATACACAATGATGCCCAAGATTCCCAAATTCTATACATGACTTCCAAAAAAAATTTTTTTTCAATAATTCGGAAAAATGGCCACACTCTTTAGGTTTCCAAAGGAGCCATTCATATGCCTTTTTTTCAATTATGGACAATTAAAAATAAAACAGTGATACAAAACTAAAACAAGTCTTTCATTGCTAATGAGGACCAGTTTGCAGTGAGAGCTTAGCAAACTCCAAACTTAGACAAATTTATTCCATCAACTTATTTCTTATTGCTAGAGGGAAGTAACTCTTCTCCCCACTGGTTTTTACCAAGAGATTTTCTTCTAAATAGCACAACGTTGCCTATACTCTTGATGGTTTAGAAATGTGAAAGAACAGAGAAACTGGTAACAGGTATGCACCAAGATGCACAATGATGATGCTAAGTGGAAAAACACCAGTTGTTTTCCCCAGATTTATCAGTCAGTCAGGATATTCCAAGTCTCTAGGGATGGAGGAAGCAACAAGTTTAAGAGGAGATCTCCAGAACATTAGGGGACATTTGAAGAAGCGGGGTTATGTGGAAACAGCAAGTCCAAGGGCTTTGAGAAGCTTGAAAGACGGGAAGCATCAGGATACTGCTGAAGAGGAACATGTCCCAGCGACATGAATTTCCAGTGTCATCTTCACCCTCTACTGCTGGTGAGAACATAGATTCAGGTTTAAAAACAAAGTGCTACTTTTGCAAACACTTTACCCCTTTTGCCTCATATCTCTGTATCTGCATTGTTCTTTAACTATAAATGAGAAGATTGCTAATAGGATTCTAAAAATTGATTGTAGTGCACTTCTTTTTCTTCATTTAGCCATAGGCATGTTTTTTGCATTTACCATGTAACGGTTTGGTTCAGTTGTGTTCCCCACAGGCTTTGTGTGCTTAAGGCACAGGGAGGTTTTGGAAGGTGATTGAATACTGGGGTCAATATAGCTATCTTGCTTTTAGGAAATGTAGTCTTCCTAACAGTCATGGTTAGAAGAGGAGGGTCACCAGGGAGGGGTCTATCTCCCTCCTTGACCCTCCCTCCATTTTCTGTTTCCTAGTTGCTAGGATATGAGCAACTTTCTTCTTCCAGACTCTTGGCCATACTGTTTCTACCTTCAGTTCTACTCAAACTTCTAAAACTGTGATCCCAAATAAAATTATCTATCTATCTATCTATCTATCTATCTATCTATCTATCTATCTATCTATCTGTTCTGGGAATCAAACTCAGGACCTTGAACTTGGCAGGCAGGTTCTTATGCCACTGAGCTATATTCCCAGCCCTATTTTCTCCTTTAATTGTGAGTATTATGTATTTCTCCCCAAAACAGCAGAGTAACTGAGATATGTCTTGGTACTAGAGTAATGGGATTATTGCTGCAACTAGTTGACCATGGGAGTCAGAAGCCTTGGGAATTGGCTGGTGGGAGGAGTTTAGAAAGGTTTGGAGATGCCAAGAGAAGTCCTACAATACTGTAAGCTTAGATTGATGAATGACTTGGGAGCTAAGAAGAGCAGAATGCCAACAGTAATGTAGAAAGTAAAGACTGGGCTAAGATAGTTTCAGTTGAGAATAAGGATTCCTTATTGACAGTTGTTATGCTTTGGTAGAAAATTTGTCTATGTTTTGCTCATGTTCCTGAAACTTTGTGGGAAACTGAGATTAAGAGCCACAGACTAATCTAGCAGATACAGCTAAGACTGTTGTGGGTGCTACTTGGGGTTTTAAGTCAGATCTATATTAAGTATTGTCTCTGTTATTTTTTTTCCTTGTTTCTGGAACAAAATACCTGATACCCAGAATTAAAGAAGAAATGTTTATTTCATTTACAGTCCGCAGAGGTTTTAGTCCATATTCGGCTGGCTCCAAGGCAGAGTGGCACATGGCAGAGGGCAGCATTTCATGGCAGCAGAAAACAGCAAAACTTGTGAAGAGCAACAAAAGATCTGCAGTGGAGAGCAAGTCTTCCTCTTCCTTATATAGCATTCAGGCTATCAACTCAGGGTGGGTAATTCCAGCAGCACTTACACCCATTCTCCTAGCATTGGATCATAAATCAATCACAAAGTCAAGAAGCCTGCCCCATGACTGTATGAGGCTTTGGTGGGACATCTGGACACAAACCATAACCAGAATCAAGAGCAAATGATATGAGAAGCTTAAAATGTTTCACCACAAAGGAAGCACCTGTAAAGTTGGGAGCTATAAAATTTTGACCCAGGACAGCATAGTTGCTAAAAATATTAACATCCAAAGGAAGCTAAGTACTTTTTATCAGACAATAAGAAAGACACTTTGAGGGCATCCTGGAAACAGCAAGACCCCACCCTTCACAAGCTCAAAGGTCCAAAAGGGAAAGACTTTGCTTTGAGGAGAGAGCACTGGGATATCTTGCTTATGAGTTGATTCCTTGGGACTTCCTTCAGAGTGCTCAACCATCCAGGCACTTAGAGGCATCCATAATTCAAGGAGCCATAGTTACTGCTTGAGAATCAGACCCATGGTGTTGATTTTACAGGCATGTAGAATGCAAGATTCACAGGGATTTATAACTGGATTTCAGGAGAGAGCCTGAGAGGTCAGGCAATGTGACCCTTGGAGAGCAGTACTTAAAGCTGTGAAAGGGAGCCTACAAAAGCAATGGAGACCCCAAAAAGTTGGAGAAGCCAAGAACATAGACCATCTGAAGAAAGAAGAAGATAAGGGGCAAAATCAGCCTGAGAGAGAAACCATGAAAGCTACAACTGACAATGCTGAGTGGGTGGAGTCACCCAAGATGTTTGGAGACCACATCTCAGCACATCATGTCCCAGATGTTGGGCTTTGTATTTGCTTTTCTGGGTTTGTCTTACTTTGGTACGATTCCTTTTTATGTCCCTACCCCCTCCTTTTCAAATGCAGATGATTTTTTACAGGGGACCACAGTGAAATGTTTGCATGGAGTTTTAGGAGAAAGTTTTGAATTTTCACTTTTAAGCAATACTGGAACTGTTCAAATTTTGGTTACTTTCAGAGATGGACTGAATACATTTTGAATGAAGAGATGCACAAATGAATCTTCAGGGAATCATGGGCAGAATGTTGTGGATTGGATACAGGAAGCCCGTCCCCCCACTACATATGCTTACAGGTGGGGATGTGGGAAGCTGACTGGGTCATGGGGGCACTGCAGCTGCCTTGCTATTTGTAGGTGAGTCCTGGTCAGAAGAAGTGGGTCAGCAAGAGCATGTAGCTCCTGTCAAGCTGTCTTCCTGCTCTCTCTCTTCCTGACTGCCGTCTTCTGAGCAGCTTTCCTCCATGAGCCCATTTGCCGTGCATTTCTGCCTGGAGTCAGAAGCTTTAGACTGAAGCCTCTAAAAACTGTCCCCAATAAGTTGTAGGTACTACTAGGTGTTTGTCTAAGCCGAAGGAAAGTGACCAAGACATACTATTTCTCTTCTTCCTTCTTAGTTTACATGTAATCATTGTCCAAAATGCCAGCTCTTTCCTTAACATATACATAATTTTATAAAAACCTTTTTTTTTTTTTTTTTTTTTTTGTCTTTTTGAGACAGGGTCTCACTATTAGTTCAGGCTGACCTTAAGCTCACTTTGTAGCTCAGGCTGGTCTTGAACTCACAACAATCTTCCTGCCTCAGCCTCCAGAGTGCTGGGATTACAGGCATACGCCAGCACACCCGGTGTAGAAACCATTTTTATATGCAAGTTGCTGATGTGCTATTCATTTTACATGAAGAATTGTTAATCATGCCCAGAATAATATTAAAACATGCACTACAGTTTAATATTTCTAAAGAAGTGCCTCTTTCTTCTACCCAAGAAAGTTATGGAATTTTTTCTTTGGATTGACTTAATTTACTTGTGAAATAAGGATGCTTATGTTTTTCTTGCTTTGATTTACATGCTAGCTTTAAATATGAGGCTTAGAGATAATATTAGTGCCTTTATCATCAATTTTTATGAAGAAAGAATTTCTTTAATCACCATGTTGGCCCTGTTGCAGATTTTTATGTTTTTTTTCTTTGTTTTGTTACCTCACCATTTAGAGGATCTGTTTCGGGGATCTGAAGAAAATCTAATCTGTCAGGAAG
>PVKA01037923.1:0-20640 GCA_004027165.1 Ctenomys sociabilis | reverse complement strand
CTGGTCAAGCATTGGCCGAAACTCATCCACATGGATGACACAGACAAAGGAACTACAGAATAATGTACAGGACTACAAGATAAACCCACTTCACTGACCACATAGGAAATATAAAGTTCATGTGTTGGTATATAAGTCTTGCTCTATCTAGGTCTTAACCATCCAGCAGAAAAGTATAAAAATGAAGTATACATCATGGGGCCATAATCTTAAGCTGAGCTGTAAATGGCTATGGTCGACAACTTCTTTGAATAACTCACTATCATTGTAGAATGCTGGACTGTGCTGTATTGTGGTGTCGAGTTCAAGCACCTAAGTTAGTTGAATGACAATGGAGTGCCCACCTTTGACAGGTGTAGACAAAGGAAGGGGTGTAGAAAGAAAAAATCATGATGTGACAGGAGAGTTGGGATAGGTAACGCTGTGCTTCTACCTAATTCTATGAGAGGCAAGATCTGCACTAATGGTGGTTGGACAGGATATTATGTCGGCTTCTAGTACTATGGTCATCCACTAGGAAAATAATTATTGAATTATTGATATAATTCAGGTATAAAAAATAAGATGAGTAAGCAGCTACACTCTTAATTCACTGATAAGAGATATTTGCTAAACTAATATCTGTAAATATAATATCATGTATGCACTTTGTACAATACCAAAACATTATGAAAACGGTTTGCAATGTATTAATTTAACGAATCTGTATTGTTAAGGTGTCTTGAAACTGTCTGAGTGACATTTGTACTTCAATAAAATAAAATAAAAAAAAAAATAGGCTGGGGAAGTGAGGACTAACAATTAACAAGTGTGACCTGTTAATGACAAAATCTCAGGACACATGCTCAGAACAGTTATCAAAGTCCTACATATGGTCTTCAGGAGAGACTTTGAGATGATTTGTAATAGATGGCCTAGACCCAACACCAGTTTGAAAAATTGGTTAGAAAAGAACAGTTACTACTGAGCTCTTTGCTATCTTATCCCTTCATGGTAGCCACTGTTTTCTGTAGTGCGTATTTATTTTTCTACTTTATTTTTCCCAAACTTGTTCTGCTGAGACTGATTCTTTTCTTTTCTTTAATAAATGTCAAACTGTGCTTGTCTTGACCAGTTCTTTTCAGAAACTGAAGAATCACCTGTAAAAGTAGACTAGAACCAAAGGGAAGGGGGAGACTTCTAGAAGTGGCATACATGAGCTCATTAACTCAATTTTGATAGTGCCTTAAGAGGTACATAAATGTCCAAACTTCTCAAATTGTACCTGTTAAATGTGTGGAATTTATGTTATGTCATTTATGCTTCAAAAAGTTTTTTTTTTAAATATAGTCCTTAGCTTTCCCAAGTCAGTCCATTTCAAAATAATTTACAAGGTAGCCAACACTTCCAGAGTTGATGCAGATTCAAACATGACTTGTTTTGGCAAGTGCGTTTCACATTCACAACCTGTAGACTGAGTTTCCTATATAAACCAGAAGCATTCATCCAAGTATATCTACCTATAATAGCATTCCAAAACTGAATGTTTAAGAGAACAAAATCTGAAATACAGGGCTGGGGAGATGGCTCAGTGGAATAAGCACTTCCCTGGCAAGCACAAGGGCCTGAGTTCAATCCCTGGTTCTGCCAAAAAAAAAAAAAAAAAAAAAAGAAATCTGAAATACAGAAATAAATAGTGGTTGGCAGATATTTTCTCTCTTTTTCCTGTTACATAGAGGAAAGATGAGAAGATGTCAAAATCTAAGAAGTTCACCATTTCAAAAACGTTGACTTTGATAACAGTTTCAGGTGCAAGGGTGCTTTTTGCTTATTGGTTTTATTTTCCGCATTGCTTTTCAGAGTGGAGATTTGTTGATACACAAGCTGGAAGGCCACTATAAGACAGTACCTAAAAATGAACCTTTATAGGTATATTGACATCGTTTCATTCCAGAAGCATAAAGAGAGGTCTTCCTTCTCTAGTCCATCTGTTACTGTCCTTGAACACCCTCTTTCCCACTGCCCTTTATTTTCTTGCACTTTACTGGGCCTAACTTTTTTTCACTGAGGCTGACTACCCTAATGTCTCATCATGAGTTGCTACTCATTCTGTTTAATCTTTTAGATGTTCTAATCGGATGTTAAGGTTGTGGGATCTTTGAGATTATTGATGGAGTTTTACTTATGTAAGGATTTCTTATATATCTTAGTGAACATTCAGTGTGTGAAATGAATTCAACTTGGAAGAACTGAGTAGTATAGTCAACTTCAATAATATTTGTCATATATGAATCACTTAATATTTTCTCTGACTACCATGTAATTAATACTGTGCATAGAGTGATGGTGTTAATTTCAGAACCCTGTATCAATGCCAAGAGAAGAGCTCTATTCTGTAGGTGAGGAAAATGAGGTCCTGAGTGAATCATTTGTTTCCTAAGATTTCTACAAAATGAGTCAGCCTTACTTAGTATTTTTCTAACGTTTTCTGCAATGCCAATTTATAGAATTTTTTAATAATTACACTATATAGTAGGGATGGTTTAGAAATAAAGAATACATCCCTGCCTAAAGATCCAGTTGTCAGTAACTTTTTATCATAATGGAAGGTCTTGATACTTAGCTAATTCACTTTTCTTTTTCATCTTTGCCCCATGAGGGCACTCCTTCATAATAGTGGAAGGATTTGTTATTCAACTACTTGTCCTCTCTGTGCCTTGATTCTTAGGCACTTCTTTGGTAACTTTGGAGCCTGCATTATTGGACTGCCAAAATCCTGGCCAGACATTTGTTGCTGCTACAGCCTGATTTATGATGCCATTTCTCTAAACTGACAACTCAAAAGTCTTAAACTTGGCAAGCTCACTTTCTGACAATAAACTTTTGTCTTCACATCTAGTTTTTCATTTCCTGTTAGATATCAAAACTCATGAAGACATTCTTCTTAAGAGCTATACCTATAATGATCATAGTTAAATAAGCTTTCCTGACACTTTCCTTTCTAAAGGCATTATTTCATCATGGTCAGTGGTTTCGTTGTTGATCCTTCTAGCATTAAAAATTCATAAAACTCGGGAGGCTGAGGCAGGAGGATTGTTGTGAGTTCGAGACCAGCCTGAGCTACAAAGTGAACTTAAAGCCAGCCTGAACTGCATAGCGAGACCCTGTCTCAAAAAGACAAAAAAAAAAAACAAAAACAAAAAAACCCCAAAAATTCATAAAAATCCACAGTTTTCATATTTCCATAGATTTTATAGTAGAAAACTCTCCTTTGTATTTCATTGCTAAGATCTTTTCTGTGTATGACAAGCACAGTCATTCTGTGTCCCCATAACACCTCGCAAAAGGTACCTTTCTCAAGTTATCCCTTTCCTCATTGATTTGAAATTTCATGTTTTCACTCCTGACATACCATAATTACATGTAATTATGTCTGCTTCTGAATTTTACAGTAAAATTTCATATAATATGGTAAATTTTTGCTTTTTATAGCTTCAGTATCAGCTCAGTCAGACCTCCATTACTGCTCTTTTAAAAATAGTTACTCTAAATTATTATTTTGGATTGCTTTAGAATAGTTTTATTAAGTATCCTAAAATTATATTTCAGGCTTTAAAAAAATTAGAATTAAGTTAAATCTGTAGATTAGAGAATTGACGACTTTTTGCATGTTTTCTTCCCATCTAGATATAACATCTCCCTAAATTTAAGGTATTTTTATTGGTTATGGTGGCATAACCAAGGGTAGTTCTTTTCAGATAGGTCCTATTTAGTGATAATTTTAGATAACATACTTTTTATTGATATTTTGAGGAATTACTTTGGTTTCTTTTTGAATTTGGAAGCCCTCATCCACCTTAGGAACTCACTGTTATATTCAGACAATTTCCCTGTCCATATTCTGAGTTCTATGCCTATCTCCAACTTTATGTTGCATGTTACCACCTTCTTATGTTTCAGAGCTGCCTCAAACTCAGTGAAATTAAAAATAAATCTCTTGCCAGTGCCACGAAAAAGTGCTTTCCTGTTACTTCTGCTTTTTATTTAACACCGTCTAGCTAGGAGGTCATAATTCACAATATCACTGTAACTGCCTTTGTTTACTAAAGCTTTTGATTGTACCTTCACAGATATGTCTGTCAGTTTTTTTTTTTCTAAACTCATTGCCTTGTTTTGTTTCCTGTCTGTATTACTTATTACTGGAATGAGTAATGTGTTTCGGTCCTCTTGCTACTTTTTGAAGTCACTCTGTCTTCTGTCATAAGTTTGCTGTCTAAAATACTGATGTCATTGTGAGCCAAGCCAGCCTTTCATTTGCTTATTTGATAAAGTCCAATAATGTAAACTGAACATTGGAACCTTCAGTTTTTCCTCAAACAGAATGTCACCATTTTTGCATATGCTATGTCTCTATTTCTTTCTTTATGTTGTCTAGTCTACATAGAATACCTTTTCATTTTTGCCTTGGTGAATTCTGATGTCTCTTTCATGTTCTAGTTACTTTTAATGAGATATCTTATTGTCTTATATCAGTGCTTCTCAGTAATTCACCATTTCCTCCTTTCACTTCAACAAGCACTTTGTATACTTCTATTATGGTAAATGTCACTTAAGTTACACATGTATGCTGGTGATTGTTTCTTCCATTTCCAAGTTTCAATTTATAAAATGAACATAGTCAGGAAGAATTGCACATGTGAAAGCTTTTATATAATCAAAACTGTATGACAAATACTACAATATTTGCCATATGTCAAGCTCTAATGCCATGCAATTAGTACTGTTCATGAACTGGCTGGTTTTATTTTCAGAACCCTATGCTAAGTGCTGCCACAAGAATTCCATGCATGGTACAGTTGAGGTAAGACCCTGAAACCACTGATTTCCCAGAGCTCTGGAGTTCTAACAGGTGTTAGTTTTCCAACCTTGCTATCTGGACTAAAGTTAACTCAACTCTAATTTTGTACCATTAAATACAGTACTTACAATTCTTGGTTTGGTGTCCAGGACACACTGTGGCCTACCAGGTATACCTAGTCCTACCTCCACAGCACTTCACATGAGCTAAGGCTAATGATCACTGTTCACTGTTCCCAAGTTTTTTTTTTTTTTTTTTTTTTTTTTTTTTTTTTTTTTTTTTTTTTTTTTTTTTTTTTTTTTTTTTTTTTGTCTTTTTTGAGACAGGGTCTCACTATGCAGTTCAGGCTGGCCTTAAGCTCACGTTGTAGCTCAGGCTGGTCTCGAACTCACAACAATCCTCCTGCCTCCGCCTTGATCCATTAACACTCTGGGAACTCTTTTACAAAAATTAGGGGAAGTAGAAGAAATAAATAAATGAGTATTGACTGTAATTGATGTTTGTAAACAGTCATGACCCCAAATTATAAATGTATTTGTAACTTACTAATTGAATTCCTTGCCCTTGACTATTAAGACTATTTCCAGATTTTTCTCTTTCTAACAGTATTTCACATAATATCTCTGTTTCATTGTCCATATCTATGATTTTTCTTTTAAATCAAATTATTCTATATAGACTTATTACATTACCTAGACATAATTTTACTACATTGTTTGATATATATTAACAGTTACAGTAAAATGTATCTCCATTATATATATTTTTTAAATCCAAAAGATACTTGTTTGAAATATCAGAATTGACCTGTCTGGTCAGTTCTGACATTTTTGGCTTTATATATATATTCCCTAAACTCTATAATCAATAGATTAGATAGAAGAGAAAAGAATGTTACTTTTCTATAATTTGAAAACTTTCCAATCTTTGATAAGCAGGAAGTGTGTTTTAAATTTAACATTGAATTAGCTTTAATGAGTAGCTTTAGATTTTTCATATTTTTATAGAAAGTAGAATGTATCTATTTGATGTATATTAAAGTGCATAATTTAAACCTGGTTTACCAAAATTCCCACTTTCAGTTCTTATTTTCTTTTACTGAATCCTAATTTTCTTCCTTATCTTAGTAATAATTTTTTTACTGCAAAATTATATCATATGTATTTTTGGACTTACTGTCTAATGGTAGATTTTGAGATATTTAAATGAAATTTCAAAGAAACATAATATTTTGCTATTAAAAAGTCATATTTTAAGTTATTTCTTTCTGGCTAGTAAAACTTACCTTTGAAATATATATATATATATATATATGTAAATGTAATGAAAATATAACTGCATATTTATATATTATATAAAATTATATATATATATATACAATTTTATTATATTTATATATATACTTTTTTTTAAAGATCAATGTGACCCAAACAACAGTAGCAAGGATATTCATGATAAAGTGCTTAATTCCGCATTACATAGAGTCTCTACCATGCCAAGTTGAGATCCTTCTGCTTTATGCCTTGGTTTCTAGCATCTTTCCTACTCTATTCCTTCAATGCACTTGTGGTCTCCCATTGCCAGCCAGGCCAGGCTACTTCTGTCTCTGCCTCACTCTAGCCTACTTTCCTACAGCCACCTTCATGGACTGTATTCCTCTTTCTGTCATCTGCCTCTTCTGCCTTCTCTACACTGCGTCCCTGCAGTGGCTGACCAATTTTCATTTTTTCTTCAAATATATATATATTTGAAGAAAAAATGAAGATATGTATATGTATATATATATATATATATATATATATATATATATAGAGAGAGAGAGAGAGAGAGAGAGAGAGAGAGAGATCTATCTATCTATCTCTCCAGCAAATAGTACATAGCAGAAACTAATATTGCTAGTATGATTGATAAATTCTCCGTAATTTGTCTAATTACTGCATAAAGTTTCAGAGTGCTTGATTTTTCTTTTAAGGAATGGCAGCCCATAGGTTTCCTAGTTCATTATATATTCTCATCTGAACAACATTGACTTTTCTTTAGTTTGCCTGTAATTTTTCATTGATATGCAGTACACCAAAAAGAATGTCAAAAATTAATTTTATTTGTTTCCTCCATTACATAGTTTCTGTTACTATATACATGTCTGATTTACTTTATAAATAAATAGTATTGTACTTGCTTAGTCTTAAGGTTATGTATATCATTCTAAAGTGCCATTATATGTGAATTGTAGAATGAGTGTAGTATCTTGTATGATTAATAACACTGATAGCACTAAGTTGAGCACAATCAAAATAGAACTTTAGTTTTTATGTTTGAGTTTGCTTATGAGTTGATATTTGCATTAGTTAGTATAAAATTGTATACTTAGAGATATTAGCTGTAAAGTATTATGATTAAACTAATTGCTTTGGAGATCTGACAATTTTCTTAAATTTTGTAGGAGAAAATGTAAATAGAACATATGTGGTATCCTACTTGCCCCTCTTAGCTTTAATAACTGTGAAGAATAAATGTTCTTCACAAAAACCTTAAATTCCATGGGAGCCCAGATGGATGTAAAGACTTCTTTTTAATATAAGCCCAGTGTTCTGTCTGGCTAAGGTACAAGAGCTTGACCTCTTTGTGTGGCTTTGCTGAAGTATTTGTCCCCTATGAAAGCCAATACAATCAGCAGTGCCAGCATAGATAAAGAGCTGCATAAGGTTGTATTTTAGTGGCAAGGCTGTTTTGTGACCATGTTCTGCAGGCAGACTGGAGGTGACAGTATTATTTACTTTTGTTGCTTGGGGTCCAAAGAAAGAATAAATTGCTATTGATTTTTAAGACATTCCAGAGAAGGGTTTGAATGCCTTCAGAAGAGCTGGGTGGCAGGACAGCCAGTGATGGCAGAGAGTGCCTTTTAAAATGAAAATTCATTTTCTTGTTATTGTCATAAAGGATTTTTTTTATTCTTAGAGCCAGTTACAAAAAGATGTGGCTGCAGCACTGTTGCTATTATAAATGTTTTCTGTCTCTCTGAAAGAATAGAATTCAGCACCTTTCATAGCAGTTTGAAATTGATAAATGGAGTTCTGTGTATATGCTTGCATACATGTAATCACCTAGGCTAAAAAATGATCTTTAATTCTGTTAGTATATTAGCCACTTTACCAAGGATACTTGTATGTTTGTAGCATGTTTGACAACACAAAAGGAGGAACATAAGTTTGTCTTCTGTTTTAAATTGTAAATATACTTCTAAATGTATTTGCTTTCTTTGGTGACTTATTTATTTGTTTTCTAGATATGTAAGTTAGAAAATTTCTAATTTGGAAATTATTCGAGATATTCAAAGTACATTCGTATTCATAAATTGTCTGTTTCCCTCACTATACCTTGAAAGGTTATTGCCCCCTGGAACTAAGGGTTCTACACTGTGTGGGGTCTAAGGAGCAATAGCAAAGCAACCCAAAAATTTAGCAGATGCCATTAATACTTATTTCTCTTAAATATTATAATGCACAACTAGTTTAATAAGCTAGGATGACTCATGTTTTCCAGTATTTGTTTGGAAGTGAGAATTATTGGCACCAGAAATTCATTGATAGTCATGAAAGTGGGAAGTAAGTATAATGCTTACAGTGACATAGACAAGAAAGATTTGCAAATGAGGATTACTTCCCTGAATTTGAAAACAATTTTTTAAAGAACAACAAAATTTATATAATAATGAAGTGTTAAGTCTAAACTTCATAATAATACAAAGCTTACATTATCATCTAAATCCCTAAATAAGCAGTCCTCACAAAAACTTAAATGTTTTTAGCAAGTGCATTTCTGAACCAAGCAGATAACCACTTTTAATGTTTTTGAATATACTATATCTATATACCCATGTTCTATTTCAGATTATTATTGTTGATGTGAACACATTAAAATGTGTACATGACCAAAATACACAGTGAATATTTAGACTTTAAAAAATATTAAAATAGAAAATATATTATCTTTAGTCTCCCTCGCAATGACTTCCCTTGGTTGAACATACCTATCCCATTTTTGTTCACATGTTATTAAGCAGTCCTGGAGATCCTCTTTCATGAGCATTCTTAAAAGTTTTTGTCATATATATAGTGGATGTTACTGCCAAGTGCCATCCAGCAGAAAGAAAGGATGAGACAAAATACCTATTTGACATTCACAGTTAAAGGAGGAAATGTTTACTTATCTCACAGTTGGTAGAGGTTTTAGTCCACAATTGACTGACTCCAAGACAGGGCAGCACATGGCAGAAGGGCAACAGTTCATGGTGGTGGAAGACAGCACAACCAAAGACATCAGACAGACAGACAGACAGACAGACAGACAGACAGACAGACAGTCAGACAGACAGACAGACAGACAGACAGACAGACAGACACACACACACACACACACACACACACACACACACACACACACACACACTTTCTGTCCCTTACATTGTATGCATGCTATCTGCCTTAAGGCAGGTATAGCACTCGTACTCTTAATCCCAGCATTGCACTATGAATCAGGCATATACTCTAGGCTGGCCAAATAGCTCAGTGGATTAAAGCACCAGTTTAGGCAGATGCAGTGGCCATGGTTTGATTCCCATCCTGTGGTGCTGGACTCGGCCCCCCAGGGTGTGCTGAGATGTTAATTGAGACTGGGCATGATAGTGCATGCCTGTAATCCCAGCTCTTGGGAGGCTGAACGCAGGAGAATCACTACGAGTCTAATCTATATAATGAGATCCTGTAGACCTTGTACTAAAATACAAAAAAAAAAAAAAAAAAAAAGCGAAAAACATGCACTCTAAATTCAGCTACTTCTAAACAAACCCTGTGACTCCATGAGGCCTGAGGGGATCATCGAGATACATCATAACAAGAAATAAATGCTTTGAATAGATTCAGGACATCAAGGTAACCAGGAGGACACAACTAAAGACCCTTAGGAAAAAGGATTTCTGGAACTTTTCCAGAAAGTGGCAAGAATAATGGGAAAAGTGTTAGTAGTTAGAGGTAGTTTTTTAAGGGAGATTGATAGCAATATTTTTTACTTAATAGTTGAGACATTTACATTAGTTTTGGATAAATTTTTAACATGTGTGCTGCTGAAATAAACAATGGATAAAATTTTACACTTGAAAAACAGATATCTACAGTTTTATAATAGAATCTGCATCGTTTTTATGTAAGAGGAGTCCCATGCTCACACTTCTCTGTTGTGAGGATGCGCTGGTAAGAGAAAAAAACATGGGTTTAAAAGCATGAAGTCTTGGTTTCATGACACAATTCCCCTGGTTCCTTATTTTATCATGGAGGCAAATTTGTTAGCTTCTCTAATCTCAGTATATTTGGTTTTGAAATGGTGACATTTATATCAGTGTGAAAATGGAAGCACAATTGTACATTAGGACACATTGTCATCATCATCATCCGTACTCATAATAATTTAGAAAGAAAGTCATGTGGTAAATGGGGAAAACAGCAACAGCATCTGCCTCATTTTCCTGTGCCTCATAGCTCCTCATTCTTATTAAATACTTTTCATGACAGTGTGTGGTACTATTCATCAAGGCCATGGGATGTTCCATGATATGTGCTTTGTTTTCCATTATCTTGTCTTAAACCTTATACCTTATTGGAACTTTTTGGAGGATGGATACTTTATTAGCTGTTTGTCAGTGTGGACTGACCCGGGATGGGTCTGTTCTTTCCAACACAGTGCCACATCTAATGCTCCCCCTTCTTGCCTCCTACTGCTGGGCAGAACTGCCTATTTGCCACTCAGTTGACCCTTCCCATTCTCTAGCCTTTCTCTTTGGTACATAGGTCAATTCTTCATGGCCTTATCTGTCATTGATTGCCTTTAGCATTTGTTCATCTTGAAGTACTAAGTTGGTAGGGTTCTGAATATTCCATTGATGGGGTAACAAGGACAAAGTAAAGAGAGTATCTGAAGTTTGTCAAATATGTTAATCTGCTTTTCAATCTAAATGCTTGACCATATTTTAAAAATATGAATGCTTTTTAAAAAATAGAGAACCATATTTAATGCCATAGTTGTAAATTTTTAAAATTTTCTAAATATTCTGAAGAGATTTTCTGATAAATGTGCCAAGGGTCTATCTTCTTCCTTTGTTGATTCCAGTGCCAGTTGAAAAATCATAGCTCTCATTGTTCAGGGAATATTTTCTTTTATTTTTTATTTTTATTTTATTTTTCATTTCGGTATTTGATACAGGGTCTCACAACATGATCGGATTCATGGTGATCCTCCTGTTTTCAGCCTCCACAGTGCTGGGATTACTGGTGTGTGCCATCATATCTGGACTCTGTTGCAGGCTCAATGTGCCTTTGAGGCTGGGCTGGTGTGTCATGTGGGACTGGGGATTGAACCCTGATCCCTGTGGTTGCCAAAGCAGGTGCTTAGTCCACTGAGCTATCTCCCCAGCTCTTAGAGAATATTTGCTGTTATTGTTTCAATTGCCATTAGAAAATATTTTTGTCATTGCTTCAATTACCAGCCTTGTAATCTATAAGGAAATGCATGAATTTCTTTTAAAGTTAAACTGTTGTCTGCTCTTCTCTTGATTAGGATGTATCAATTTTTAAAATAAATAGTTTTATAGTAATAACAACTGCCACGTATCAAGCATTAGGTATGTGCCAGGTTATGCTCTAAATGCTTTATGTGTATTATTTAATATTCACAACAACCTAAGAGGTAGTAGGTTATATTATTCCAATAATAAGATGAGGAACCTGAAGCACAGTTTCATCTGCTGCCCTGTAAGTAGGCAACTGATGGCCCAGGAAGATAGGCAAGTCCTAATGTCCTTGTGCTTCATCACTGGTTGCATATGATGTTTTTTCTCTAAGAGATGCTGAATGTTATTTTAATAAGTGGTATAATTGAAAGTCTACCAGTGATATAAATGAGACTATAAGAATCTAAGAGTGCCTTACTCATACTTGGTAGTGAGTTTGTTGCTAGGTAGTTAACTGTATTGGTAGTTTATTTTTTGAAAGAAATAAGTGTGGGAATCATAATGAGAACCTGAGAGGAAGAAAGACCTCAGAAGGTCATTGTTTGAAGTAAATATTTAATTTAATACGTCATCGTGAGTAGGCTCATCTGTGTATACCATCTCTGATTTTGTTAAATGAAATAACTTCAAGGGATTTAATGTGACTTAAATTTTCACGGACTTTCTGTATGATAGAAAAATTAGTAAAATTGTAGTTTTTATCATTGTCATAATTCCTTTACCCTACCATGCATACTTATTAAATGCACCTGAAAGTGTAAAATATTTTATAGATCAGTACCTCTTTATATACTGTATATGTAAATTATGTACATTTGTAATGTGCCCACCTTAAAAAACAGGCTGGATTTGCACTCCAATCTAATAACATAATGGCATTTTAACACTCAAGTAAAAAATAACTGCTATGGTACATCTGTCACATAGAGAAATATGATTGTGCCAGTAAAAAGAATTGTTAAATTATCCATTGTTTAACATGAGCAAATTCTGAATTGGCTTGGATAGCTGAAACTTAATGGTCTTTAGTCAGATTATCAAAAATGTCTTTCAAAACATAATGTTCTTTGTTGTCTTTGATTAATTTGAAAGTTTTTTACATGGAGTTTAGCAATAATCTGATATGTTCAGTTTTCTTACTAATATTGGTTTAAATTCATAATCCTAAATACTTTGTGAACTCATTTTAAATGTCTTTTGCATTCCACCTATGAGATGTTTGTTCCTAAAGGGGCCAAGAATTAGTGAATTTGAATGTTCTGAGACTTCATTATATGCAAATGCTTCCTTGTAAGAGTTTAGTCTGCAGGTTGAAGGTATCAGATAGTTTATGATACTAAGAGGCTTTGTTGTGTTTTTCCTATTGTGCTGTGGTGCCAAGTTTCATCACAAAATGAGTTTATCTTTTACCCTGACTTGATTTCTTTAATTGGAGTTTGTATGAGGTATTTGTGAGAAAAAGTAACTCTAAATTTGTTTCTGGCATGAAAATTTACAGAACATTGTGCCATGTACCCAACTGTACTTCACCTACTGAATTTATATTATTTCCTTATATATTTATTTATTTATTTGTTTGTTTGTTTGTATTTAGTACAGGGTCTACGGGATCTATACACAGACAGGACTTCATAGTGAATCTCCTGTTTTCAGGTTTCCAAGAATTGGGATTACAGGCACGTTCTACCATGCCCAGTCTCAATTGCCATCTCAGCGTGCCTTGGAGGCAGGGCCAGCATGGCATACCAGGAACTGAACCCTTGTCACTAAGCATTTTTTTTAGCCTTCTAGAACATTTTACTTTTAAGTGCTGTGTGGAAATGAGAAATTTGTGTGCTGTAAGTTGTTCTCAAAAGTAATGGCAAATTTGTGTATGCATCAATGTCATTTAAAAAAATTATTATATTTCACATTTGTTACAGCTGTTTTGTAGATTTAATTATTTTCCCCATCTCAGTGGAAAATTCAGGTTATTTATTCACAAATGTGACTTATATGCTCTGACAATGATTCTTCAACTTTCAAAACTGATCTCATTCTAACCACAGTATAAATAAAATCACATATCTTGTCATGATAGAAACAAAAGTAGTCTCTTTTTCACAAAGAAATGATGAAGTCTGATGGCTGTTCACTATTATAGCAAATAACTGAATTCAACTATATCCTCATCCAAAGTATGGGTTTTTCTTGTTAGAATCATACAACTTTGAGTTTGGGAGAAAGGTTTTTAAATGGAAGTTGTCTTTTTTAGTTGCAATTCTATCTTCAACAAAATTGAAATCCACTTAACCTTAGTCCTAATTCTTATTTCCTTGTTCTCCTTATCTTCTCTTTTCCTTCTATCTTATTAGGAGTCAGTGAACTAAAAATTACAGTACTTGTTAAAAGTATGTGAAAGAACATTTTAGAGCAATATTTAAGATGCTCTGATTTTAGTAAAATCCTTTGCACATGTCACATTTTCTGGGTAGCATTAACTAAACAGCGGTATAGGGATGAATAGAGGGAGTATGCCTGAAGCTCACAGAAAAATTCTCAATTTTTATCTGTTCAGATCTTTCTTGGTTAAATAAAAGTGCTCCTGTATGGGCTCAATTCACTGAACTCCCTCAGGTTCCTACTTCCTTGTTCCCAGAAGAGTGTAAGGTCCTGTGGCATTGGTCTCTGGGAAATGGTATTGTAGAACTCTCCACACAGGGTTCTTGTAAACATAGAAAGAATTAACACATGAAATGTTTTGAGTGATTCTTGCTGCATAAGAGGCTTTTTACTAATCATTATCCAGTAAAGAATAAAGAATCACCAGCTGGTAGGTTGTGTATGACTAATAGATTATAATGGCGAAGCACCTTTGGGAATTGCTGAGCTTTTGGGTCCTCTCAGTGCAAGTTGTTTCTCCCTCTCATATCATAAGACCTCTGGTCCTTCCACCCTTTTCTTGTCAGCCTAAGTCACCCCTCTATCTATTCTTCCTATAGCTCTTGCTTTGTGAATAGAATAATCTCTGCAGCTGTACATCAGAATTTCTCTTATCTCACATTTATATGTTCCATGTGCCTTTATTTCTGCTTCACAAAAAGTGTATGACAGGCTGGAGAACATATCAAGTATATTAGGATACATATATTACTACTTTAGGTAGAAATCTGCCATAATCATTTCACAAGTGAACATATTATATTTGCTGAATACTCATTTCTAGGACACAAAACACTTCAAATGTTGTGGAGGGGAGCTTAGAATCCTTTTGATTATTTGTGGGAAAGAAATTACCATGTTTTGTGTTCTCCAGACTAGATCACTTTAAAGCCTTTGGTGATATTATGTCTCTGTCCCTGTTAAATTTCCCATTAGTACTTTTATTTATTTTTCTACTTCAACCTGATTTTATTCTCTAAAGCTTCCTGCTATGTTTAGGCATTGAAATTTTTATAGAAATGAGATGGGAACAATTGTTCTTTAGCTTTTGTTACATACTTCTGACTTGCATGTTGTTGTTCAGTATCATAAAATCTTAGAATCATAAATTTCATTTCTTCATTTCAAAGACAAAAAATGGCAAGACTGCAAGCCAGAATACAGTACTATACATGACTTCAATGCAGTAGATTAAATGGGCATTTATAAATTATTGCGAGCCCCAATTTTGGGGCTGACCAATTTTAACATCAATGTACAGATGTAGATTACAATAATTCATCCTGTATATTTAAAAAGTTCTGTTGAATGGCTACAAGGTACTAAAACTGGAGAGCTACTAGTAGTGATACAGGATGAAAGGGCAGTCCCACTCATGTGGAAGGACAATGAATTGATAAATAGAATGCAAAATAAATATTGCCTATGTGGTTTTTATAGACAGCTATGGAATTGTAGAAGAGGAAGTACTTATTCAGCAAAGTCATTTTCTTCCTTTTGAGACAAGATCTTGCTGTATAGTTCTGACTAGGCTTCAAATCATTTATGTAGCCCATGATGGCCTGGAACTCACTGCAGTTCTCCTTCCTCAGGATCCCTAGTGCTGGGGTTACAGGCCTGTGCCACCATGCCTGGCATGAGTTTGATTTTTTGGAAAATAAATTCTGTTCATCTTTCCTAGGTGAAAAGTTCAGGAGGGGCCAGAAGTAAATTAGCTATTGTATTTATGAAATAGTTAATTGGTAGAAGTACAGAAGTGCAATGGAAAGGTAAACAGTTGTCCTCATACATGCCTAAGTAAGGAGCTGGACTCAGTAATTTGGCATGAACAAGCTAATTATAGTTTTGGAAGGACTGAAATATTTACGCTTTTTCCCTCTAAGAAATTATGAGACAGAAGCTGGACTACATGTTATAAAACTTTAAAAACTAATGTCAAATTTCACAATAAAATGATTATAAGTTAAAATTGGGAGCTTTTATTTATTTGCAAAGGGAGCCATGTTGTATTGTGTTACGGGAGAAATTTGTGCTCTTTGACCATTTTAATAGAGCAGGAAAAGAATGAAGTATCTAGAACAGGAAGATCACCATTAAACTACATTGTATTTTATATACCATGAATACATTTAACAGAATTTTTAGCATTGATTTTCATAATGATGTAATAAATTAATTTCATATAGAAAATATGTCTTGTTTACAGGTAAACCATATACTGTCTTAGCAGAAGAAAGTATGTTGGTATTTTCACCTTATCTAATAAAACTTTATGGTTCTGTACAAGTATATTATTTTTCATTTTTCATGATAAAATTATAATTAATGTTTTGTAAAATGTATTTCTGAGAAATGTGTAATAGAATAGAGAAAGTTTGGTTTTATTTCTTATTTTTTTAGGTAGATAGAATAATTTTGGCACCTAATGGGTTAATTATTCATGGTATGAAAGCTCATTTTTATGTTAAAGCAAAATTACTTTGAAAAATATACTTTAATTGAAATCCTATTTAATAGCAAAATTGTGTTATTGATTGTGATCAAAATGCCCAAGACAATGATGAATTCATCAATTCCTGTTTCAGTGCTGTTATAAATCTTTTAGTAGGACCTAGAGAATGTGAACAAGATGAATATTTTCAAATTATGGCATCACATTTCTTATTATGTGTAACTTTCTTAATCTGTATACTGTATAGGAATGGAAATATCTTTTAAGAAGCAACACAGAAAAGAAGCTTACAATGTTATCTGTGTCACAAATCAAACTGCATCGAAACCTGTTCTAATATAAACTTTAAAAATGTGAAGGTATGACTGGCCAAATAACTCAGTGCATTAAAGCTCCTGCAAGCAGGTGCAGGGGCCAGGGGCCCTACCTCCATGTCGCTGGGAAGGCAAATGAGACTGGGCGTGGTGGTATATGTCTGTAATCCCAGCATTTGGCAACTGTAAAGAGGAGGATCACTACAAGTCTGATCTAGTAGTGAGACCCTGAACACCCTGTAGACCTTCCACTAAAATACAAAAAAAAAAAAAAAAGAAAGTAGAAGTTGGCTGAACTATATATTTGAGTTGAAAGAAGAAATGTATACAGTGTATAATTATTAATTATAGAGAAGAATAGTATTTCCAATTTTAGAGTAGCAGCCCTTTGAATTCATATGGCTAGGCTTCCTCTTATGTTACTAGTGTGAAAGATTGCAAATGCTTTTCCCATAAAAAGATACTTGTAAAGTATTATCACTTATGAAAATTTAAGAATTTTCTTTTGGCAGAACCAGGGATTGAACTCAGACCTTTGTGCTTGCCAGGCAAGTGCTTATTCTACTGAGACATCTCCCTGGCCCTAAGAATTTTCAGTTTTACAACTTGATTCTTTTGTGTGCATGTATCCATAGAATGTTACTTTTTTTTTGTTTTACCAACAGAGAAATATATGATTTGTTTGCTTTAAATGTTAAAATTTAAAAATGAATGTGTCCATTTAAAAATTCATCTTAAATAGTTGTGAAATACATTTTATTTTGAGTTATACCTGCAACACAAGTGACTTTTATAACATTGCTGTTGTAAGTACCTAATTGTCAGGGAGAATTGGTTGGGTAGATGATTTAAGTTTGAATCTTAAATTTAATATTTATAAGATTATTTGAGTCATATGTTGCCATGGCTGTGAGTTCCATCTATAATGTTCATTTTGGTTTATTTTGAGTAAATAGGATCTTGTTGCTATAGGCTTTTCAAAAGCAATTTGTTAATGTATGTTTTTACATAAGAAAGGAAGTCAAATAGATAGAATTTTACTATCCTGTTTCATATTTGGGTATCTGTGGCTGCATTCTTGAATAACTTGTCAGTTATGGGGCCTGTCATTAGCAAGAGCAACCAAATCCGTGTAGAAAATTTGTCCCTTAACATTTTTCTGGCTTCTGGTGAGAAGGAATTTTTTCTTTTGGGCTGGCTCAGGCTGCCTTACACGTGGGTCTGGCAAGGCATATGTAGCTGGAGATTGAACCACGATCCCCTATGCCTGACTGGTTTGCCTGATCAGGCCCTTAAACAACTGAGCTAGCCCACAAGCCCCCTTTCCTGGGCTTTGTGTATGGATCAGTGGTAAAGTACTTGCTTGTGTTATGCAAAACCTTGGGTTTATTTTCCAGTATACCCTCACCTCCACAAGATAGAAGGAAGAAAAGACAGGCAGGCAGGCAGGCAGGCAGACATGCAGACTGTTAGATTGTTTTTTTAAAATGGAGAAGAGAGAAAAAAAGCTTTGTGCTGGAAAGATACATGGAAGTTGTATGTCTTGGACAGAAAGATGGTATACCCTGCAGAGAGGCACAGAATATGGCTGAGTCTATAACTTGGTATTTGTAAGTTGCATTAAAGTTAAAAATCTTGCCAGTGCACAAAGAGGAATATAAGGTGTTGCAGAGTTGGGTTAGGATGTTAATGGCTAGTATATTAAATGTTCTTTTCAAAAGTAATACTTATGTTGCAATGAAGAGCAGTAGTCACAAGGGACAGGAAAGGATGATAAACGGCAATTACAGATTGAAATTCAAGTCCCAGTGGTGAAGGAGATAATGGGTCAATTGGATGTTTAAAGGTATATCCATTGAATCATTGGATTGAAGTGGAACACATGTGAAAGAGAGGTTGAAGGATGATTTCAAAATTTCCATTGAGCAATGTGGAGCATTTTTTCATATATTTGTTCACTTCTTTAATTTCGTCCTCTGAGAAGTGTGTATTCATCTCAGATGCCCATTTCTGAATTGGGTCTTTAAATTTGAGGGCCGTTTCATATCTTAGTTTTTTGCATATTCTAGACAGTAGTCCTCTGTCTGATTGCTTATTAGTTAGGATTTTTTCAAAATTTGTGGGTTGTCTTTTCACTGTTGACAATTTCTTTTGACATGCAGAAGCTTATTAAGAAGAGTTGACCCCAGTTGTTGATTCTTTCAAGTGCTTCCCGTGCGAATATATGTTTGTTCATGAACTCTTTACCTACTCCTATGTCTTCAAGAGTTCCTCTTACTTTCTCTTCCAGGAGATTGAGTGTTTCTGTTTTAACGTTTAGATCTTTAATCCATTTTGACTTTAACTTAGTGTGTGGTGATAGATCTGGGTCAAGTTTTAGTTTTCGGTATGTAGAAAGCCATGTTTTCCAGCACCATTTGTTAAAGAGGCTATCTTTCTTCCAGTGAGCTTCTGTAGGCCCTTTGTCGAAGATAAGATGGCTGAGTGTTTTCATAGATGCCTCTGCGTCTTCTAATCTATTCCACTGATCCTCAGGTCTATTTTGTTGCCAATACCATGTTGATTTTGTCACAGTGGCTTTGTAGTATAATTTCAAATCAGGAATTGTGATGCCTCCTGCCTTGTCTTTATTGGCCAAGATTGCCTTTGCTATTCTAGGTTGTTTGTGGTCCCAAATAAATTTTAGGATTGATTTCTCTATGTCTGGGAGGTATGTTGGTGGTAGTTTGATAGGGATTGCATTAAATCTGTACAGCAATTTTTGGAGTATGGCCATCTTCACGATGCTGGTTCTTCCTATCCAGGAGCATGGAATATCTTTCCATTTTCTGAAATCCTCTATAATCTCTTTTCTTAGGGTGTTGTAATTTTCTGTGAAAAGATCTTTGAGTTCCTTGGTTAAGTGAATCCCAAGGTATTTCATTTTCCGCAGGGCTATTGTGAAACGTACTGTTTCTATTGTTTCCCTTTCAGTGTGCTTGTTATCTGTGTAGAGGAATGCTATTGACTTTTGAGTACTAATTTTGTATCCTGCTATGCTACTGAATTTCTGTATCAGTTCTAGCAGTTTCTTGGTGGAATTTTTGGGGTCTTCCAAGTAAAGTATCATTTCATCTGCAAATAGTGATAAATTAACTTTTTCTTTAACTACTCTTATTCCCTTTATTTCTCCCTCTTTTCCAATGGCTATTGCTAAGGATTCCAAGACTATATTGAATAGGAGGGGTGATAGAGGACATTCTTATCTTGTACCCAATTTAAGAGTAAAATACTTCAGTTTTTCCCCATTTAGGATTGTATGAGCTTTTGGGTTGTCATAGATGGCTTTTATCAAGTTAAGATAGATCTGTGAAATCCAAATAAAGACAACACTGAGATATCATCTCACTCTAGAAAGAATGGCTATCATAAGGAAATCAACCAACAACAAATGTTGGAGAGGTTGTGCAGAAAAGGGAACACTTCTCCACTGCTGGTGGGAATGTAGACTGGCATAACCATTGTGGAGGTCAGTGTGGAGACTCTTCAAAAGAGTAGGACTAGAAATCCCATTCAAGCCGGCTATCCCCCTACTGGGAATTTTCCCAAAGGATCTGAAAACATTGTATCATAGTGATATATGTGTACCTATCTTTATAGCATCGCAATGTGTGATAGCAAAATCTTGGAAACAACAAAGATGTCCATCACATGAGGAATGGTTGAAAAAGATGTGGTATTTAGCTATTAAGAATGATAAGTTTGAAGCATTTATACTGAAGTGGATGCCACTTGAACATATACTCATAAGTGAAATAAACCAGACACACATGTGTAAATATTGTATAGTCTCCCTGGTATAACAAGCAAAAAGCAGAAATACAAAAGGAAACATACAACAAGTAAAATCAATTGAGTCAGATAAGGCAAAGTGAATGGCATATGCTGCAGGATACTAATCAGCTTTTCTTCTGGATGGTTAACAACCTAAGATCACAAATCAGAGTTGGAGAAATAGAAGAGCCACAAGGCCAGCCAACATTTTGGCCCTAGCCTTTCAAGGTCAGCAAAGACT
>PVKA01037922.1:0-20638 GCA_004027165.1 Ctenomys sociabilis | reverse complement strand
GAGAGAGAGAGAGAGAGAGAGAGAGAGAGAGAGAGAGAGAGAGAGAGAGAGAGAGAGAAATGTCCAGATTGTAGAATAATACCACTGTGCTTCATAAATCCATATTTCAGGGGTTTTTTTGGTTTTCTTTGTGGAGCTGAGGATTGAATGCTTGCACTTGCCAGCGAAGCACTTATTCTACTGGACTATCTCCCCAGCCACATAAATCTCTATTTCTGATTCCCATATAACAATTTGTTTCCTAGTTCTCTTCAGAGGGCCTTGAACACTGCTCTGAGTCCAGTCAGCTGCCCCTATTTTCTCTTCTTCTGAACTGAGTGCTCAGATGGTGCTTCTGGGAACAAAGTATCCTGAATTGGCCCAGCCAAAGACAGTCATGTGTTATCAGACTATGTGCAGAGGGATGTGAAGGATTTCAGGTCCAAAGCCTTAAGTACTTGGTCATTGCTACGTGAAGGATTTCATTACCCAATCTAGAGCATTTATGTCTGCATCAGACAACCACTTGTCAAAGGGAGAAATATCACCAGATTCATTTTTAGATGATGATAACTTGTCATTCAAAAGAAAGAGAAACTCATAAAATATGCAAAGTAAACTTGATTTTCATGGAAATGATATTTACTCATCTGAAAACCTCCTTTAGGACCTGATAAAAGTATTTATGTGAACATGTACTTTGTAATTAATTTTGACAAAGAATCTTTACTTGGAACTGGTAAACTTCATAAGTCTGCCGATTATGAGTTACAGGGTATCCCAGACCACATAATGTCAATACACAAAGAGAGCCATGGGGGGAGGGACAGGAAACACTCTCTTCCAACCTTCCTTCTGTGCACCTACTGCTGCATTCTCTGTGTCTTCTGTTGGCCATCGGCGACCCTGAAGGCAAGTCGGTGTCTTTTTTTTTTTTTTATTTTATTGAAGTACAAATGTCATTCAGACAGTTTCAAGACACCTTAACAAGACAGATTCAATAAATAAATACATTGCAAACTGTTTTCATAATGTTTTGGAATCACATAAAGTGCATACATGATATCATCCTATTTTAGCTGATGTCTCTTATCAGTAAATTAAGAGTGTAGCTGATTACTTATCATATTTTATATACCTGAATTATATCAAAAATTCAATAATTATGTTCCTAGTTGATGATCGTAATACTAGAAGCTGACTTAATTTCCTGTCCAACCAGCATTAGCGCAGATCTTGCCTCTCATAGAATTATATAGGAGCACAGCGTTATCTGTCGCAAATTCATTGCATATACACACACATCATGATTTTTGCTTCTACACCCCTTCCATTGTCTACACCTGTCAAAGGTGGGCACTCCATTGTCGTTCAAGTAACTTACATGCCTGAACTCGAAACCACAATCGATCACAGCCCAACACTCCACAACATTAATGAGTTATTCAAAGAAGTTGTCGACCATAGCCATTTACTGCTCAGCTTAGTATTATGGCGCCACGTTGTACACTTCATTTTTATATTTTTCTGCTGGATGGTTAAGACCTAGATAGATCAAGACTTATATACCAACACATGAACTTTATATTTCCTAGGTGGTCAGTGAAGTCCTCTCAGGGTTTATCTTGTAGTCTTATACATTATTCTGTAGATCCTTTGTCTGTGTCATCCATGTGTCATCCATGTGGATGAGTCATGGCCAATGCTTGACCAGTTTGCTCTCTGTGAGAGCTTGAGAGAATGTTTTCTCTTCATGTGACTCTCTCCAGGCGCAGTATAGAACTTCAGTCTCTTTCCTCTGTGGCTCCATAATCTCCTTGTTCAGAAAAATTGGAGCTCACCTGAGTTTCATGATGTTGCAGTACAGGTTCTCCTATGTCCTGAGTGTTCGCTGACCTTGAAAGCCTAGGGCCAAAAGGTTGGCTGGCCTTGTGGCTCTTCTATTTCTCCAACTCTGACTTGGGATCTTAGGTTGTTAACCATCCAGAAGAAAAGCTGATTAGTATCCTGCAGCATATGCCATTCACTTTGCCTTATCTGGCTCAATTGATTTTACTTGTACGTTTCATTTTGTATTTCTGCTTTTCGCTTGTTATACTAGGGAGACTATACGATATTTACACATGTGTATGGTTTATTTCACTTATGAGTATATGTTCAAGTGGCATCCACTTCAGTATGAATGCTTCAAACTTATCATTCTTAATAGCTGAGTAATACTCCATTATACAGAAATACCACATCTTTTTCAACCATTCCTCATGTGATGGACATCTTGGTTGTTTCCCAGATTTTGCTATCATACACTGCCACTACAAACGTAGGTACATGTATATCTCTATGATACAATGTATCCAAATCCTTTGGGAAAATTCCCAGTATGGGGATAGCCGGCTTGAATGGGATTTCTAGTCCTACTCTTTTGAGGAGTTTCCACACTGACCTCCACAATGGTTGCACCAGTCTACATTCCCACCAGCAGTGGAGAAGTGTTCCCTTTTCCCCACAACCTCTCCAACATTTGTTGTTGGTTGATTTCCTTATGATAGCCATTCTGTCTGGCGTGAGATGGTATCTCACTGTCGTTTTTACTTGCATTTCACCAATGGCTATCGATATGGAGCATTTTTTTCATATATTTATTTGCTTCTTTAATTTCATCCTCTGAGAAGTGTGTATTCATCTCAGATGCCCATTTCTGAATTGGGTCTTTATATTTGAGGGCCCTGTTATATCTTAGTTCTTTATATATTCTAGACAGTAGTCCTTTGTCTGATTGCTTATTAGTTAGGCTTTTTTCAAAATTTGTGGGTTATCTTTTCACTCTGTTGACAATTTCTTTTGACATGGAGAAGCTCCTTAAGAGGAGTTGATCCCAGTTGTTGATTCTTTCAAGAGCTTCCCGTGCGAATATATGTTTGATCATGGACTGTTTACCTACCCCTATGTCTTCAAGAGTTCCTCCTACTTTCTCTTTGAGATTGAGTGTTTCTATTTTAATGTTTAGATCTCTAATCCATTTTGACTTTAACTTAGTGCATGGTGATATAGCTGGATCAAGTTTTAGTTTTCAGCATGTAGAAAGCCATGTTTTCCACACCAGTTGTTAAAGAGGCTCTCTTTCTTCCAGTGAGATTAGGTAGCCACTTTGTCAAAGATCAGATGGCTGAGTGTTTTCCTAGATGCATCTACATCTTCTGTTCTATTCCACTGATCCTCAGGTCTATTTTGTTGCCAAAACCATGTTGATTTTATCACAGTGGCTTTGTAGTATAATTTCAAATCAGGAATTGTGATCCCTCTGCCTTGTCTTTATTGGCCAAGATTGCCTTTGCTATTCTAGGTCGTTTGGGGTTCCAAATAAATTTTAGGATTGATTTCTCTATATTGGGAGGTATGTTGGTGGCAGTTTGATAGGGATTGCACTAAATCTGTACAGCAATTTTGGGACTATGGCCATCTTCACGATGTTGGTTTTTCCTATCCAGGAGCATGGAATATCTTTCAATTTTCTGAAATCCTCTATAATCTCTTTTCTTAGGGTGTTGTAATTTTCCGTGAAAAAATCTTTGACTTCCTTGGTTAAGTGAATCCCAAGGTTTTTCATTTTCTGCGGTGCTATTATGAAAGCTATTGTTTCTATTGTTTCCCTTTCAGTGTGCTTGTTATCTGTGTAGAGGAATGCTATTGACTTTTGAGTATTGACTTTGTATCCTGCTATGCTACTGAATTTCCCTATCAGTTCTAGTAGTTTTTTGGTGGAATTTTTGAGTCTTCCAAGTAAAGTATCATGTTGTCTGCAAAGAGTGATAATTTAACTTCTTCTTTACCTATTCTTATTCCCTTCATTTCTCCCTTTTCTCTAACGGCTGTTGCTAAGGGTTCCAAGACTGTATTGAATAGGAGGGGCGATAGAGGACATCCTTGTCTTGTACCTGATTTAAGAGTAAAAGATTTCAGTTTTTCCCCATTTAGGATTGTATGAGCTTTTGGGTTGTCATAGATGGCTTTTATCAAGTTAAGACAGAGTCCAGCTATTCCAATTTTCTGTAGGACCTTGAACATGAATGAGTGTTCGACTATGTCACAGGCTTTCTCTGCATCAATTGAGATGATCCTATGGTTTTTAAGGTTTCAGACTATTAATATAGTGTATTACATTTATAGACTTTTGAATATTGAACCATCCTTGCATCCCTGGGATGAATCCTACCTGGTCATGGTCTATGATCTTCTTGATGATTTTCGGTATTCTATTTGCCAGGATTTTGTTGAGTATTTTTACATCTATGTTTATGAGGGAGCTTGGCCTGTAGTCATCTTTTTTGGTTGTGTCTTTCCCTGGTTTTGGCATCAGTATTATACTTGCATCCAGAAATGATTTTGGGAGGACTTTTTCTTTTTCAACTTCATTGAAAAGTTTATGGAGTGTGGGGATTATATCTTCAAGAAATTTCATGTACAGTTCAGCAGTGAATCCATCAGGACCTGGACTTTTCTTTCTCGGTAGGCTTTTTATTATGTTTTGTATTTTGTTGGCTTTTATCAGCTTATTGAGAGTTGTTATATCTTCTTGATTCAGTTTTGGTAATTTGTACCTTTCGAGGAATCTGTCCATTTCTTTTGTGTCTTCTATTCTGTGATCATAAAGATTCTTGAAGTAAGTATTGATAATTTTCTGAATTTCCGCTGGCTCTGTGGTGATTTCACCCTTTTCATTCCTTATCGCTTGTACTTGAATTTTCTTTTGCCTCTTTTTGATGAGGTTTGCAAGAGGCTTATCAACTTTATTTAGTTTTACAGAGAACCAAAGTTTTGATTTGTGGATTCATTGAACTGTTTTTTCTCATCTCAATTGAGTTAATTTCTGCTCTAATCTTTATGATTTCTTCCCGTCTTTGCGCTCCAGGTTTTGTTTGCTCTTCTTTTTCTAGTTGTTGGAGGTGCAACATTAGGGTGCTAATTTATTCCCTTTCTGTTTTCATAATGTGTGAGTTCATAGCTATGATGTTACCTCTAAGAACTGCTTTCATCGTATCACATAAATTCCAGTAAGTTGCATTTGAGTTTTCATTGAATTGTAGATATTGTTGAATTTCTTGTTGAATTTTTCCTGCAACCCACTGATTTCTGAGGAGGGTGCTGTTTAGTTTCCATGAATTTAGTGGGTTTTTCTGGGTTTTTTTGTCATTTATTTCCAATTTCATTGCATTGTGGTTAGAGAGTATGCATGGGATGATTTCTATTTTCTTGCATATAATTAGGCATGACCTCTGGACTAGTATGTGCTCTATTTTGGAAAATGACCCATGTGCAGCTGAAAAAAATGTATATTTAACTGTGATTGTGTGGAACACTCTGTATATGTCCACCAGGTCCATTTGTTACAAGCTCTGGTTCTGTTCTGCTACTTCCTTGCTAATTTTTTGTCTGGTTGTCCTATCTTTTTGAGAAAAGGGTGTCTTAAGGTCTCCTGTTAAGATTGTGTTCTTAGACATTAAGTTTTTCATGTCCCTTAAAATTTGTCGTACATAGTTGGGTGCTCCTGTGTTTGGTGCATAAATATTTATGAGTGTTACTTCTTGCTCTTGAATTGTTCCCCTGACCAATATATAGTGGCCTTCTTTGTGTCATTTGATCATTCTTGGTTTGAAGTTGAGACTGTCTAAGAACAGAATTGCTACTCCTGCTTTTTTCTTAGGTGTTGTGACATGTAGTATTGTTTTCCATCCTTTGACTTTGAGCCTATGAATGTCCTTTTGAGTGAAATGTGTTTTATGTATATAGTATATAGTTGGGTTTTGTTTCCTACTCCACTGTGCCAGTCTGTTTCTCTTAATTGGGGAATTCAGTCTGTTTACATTGATGGTTATAACTGAAATGTGCTGACTTATGTTTGCCATGATATTTACCTGGTGTTGTTTACTCCTTTGTTACCTGTGTTTAAGTTTCTGTCCTGTTTAGTGGGTTCCTTCCATTCTCATTCATGGAGTTCTGGTCGTTGTTGTCTCTCTCTAGAGCATCTTTCAGCAGCCTGTGAAGGGATAGCTTTGTTATCATGAAATGCTTTAGTTGTTCTTTGTCGTGGAAGTATTTCACTTCTCCATCAAACTTCAAAGAGCATTTTCCAGGGTATAATAGTCTTGGCTGGTATTTGTTTTCGTGTTTTCTTGGAGAACTCTGCTCCATGTTCTCCTTGCCTTCATTGTGTGGAGAAGTCGGCTGTAATTCTGATGGGTTTTCCTTTGAATGTGAGCTCCTTCTTCTCTCTAGCAACTTTCAGCATATTGTTTTTGTGTCGGATTTCTGGGATCTTAACTATCATATATCTCCATGTGTTTCCACTTCAGTTGAAATTATTTGGTGTTCTGTATGCTTCGGTGACCTGAATGTTGGATTGTTTCCTCATATTTGGGAAGTTTTCTGCAATTACTTCTCCTCAAATTCTTTTTATGTAATTTGTATAGACTCCTTCGTTTTTTTTTGATAAAAATTATTCTCACATTGTTCATCCTGGCATCATCTTGCAGGTGATGGATTATTTTTTCCTGCATTCTTGTTGTTTTAAAGAGATCCTTTCTCACATTTTCACTATTTGCTCTGGCATCTTCAGGATCTGAAACTCTGTCTTCACTTTCACTCAGACTGTTTCATAGACTCATGATTGATATTTTTGCTTCTTCTATATATCTTTGACTGTGTTTCATGTGTTCTATTTCTTTTCATATTGCTCATTCAAGGAATTCATAATATTTCTGATCTCCTCAATTTTTTTTATCTATGTCTTCTTTAGAGGTAGTTATTCATTCTTTTTCTGCTGTGTTTCTTCCAAGTTGGGTTTACTCTGTATATTTCTGGACTTGTTTCTGTATTTCAAATGTTATGATTTCAAATAATTCTTTTTTTTCAAAGAATTCTTTTTTGATTTCACAACTTATTTCTGCTTTGAGTTCCTCGTCATCTTTCTGCTATTGTTTCTTTGCTTCAGATGCTGTTAATTCATACATTTCAGCTGGAATAGTGTTCTCTGCACTTGTTCTTGGTGAGCATAGTTTTTCCACCCAATGTTTCTGGAATTCATTGTTTATTTCATATACTATATATTCAGATATTTCTTTTTTAATTTGGGGAATGACTTCTCATTTTATTTCTTCTATAGCTTTCTGCTGTTGTTCCATTGATGCTGTACCTGTTAATTCATTCATTGAAGCTGGGCTAGTATCCTCTCCCCTTACTGGTGGACTCAAGTTCTGGGATTGCGTTTTTCCCCTGTCTTTGTCATTTTGTATAGCACTGACCTTTGAACTTTGGCGTAGAGCTTTGGTGCAGATATAACCTTAGCTTATTATGAGATTCGGGTGCAGGTCTATTAAGTTTGAGATTATGCAGGTATGCCTATCCTGGATTTAGCTGTTGTGTTCAGTTCCTTTTTTGCTATAGCTCCTTTGCTTCCCTGTTCAGATGAGCACGAACCAAACCGGGATGCAGAGCAAGTAATGGAAATTATCCATCTTAGATGGCTTTCGGGCGAGGATCCAGTAAATTGCCGGGGTCAGCCCTCCTGTGGCAGCCAAGTCACTCCCCAGCTGGGCGAGCCCTGGCTTTGGTTGGTCTTCTGGGCTCACAAAGGAATAGTGGATTATCTTATTCAAACAGTAGGCTCTACTGGGTCGGCCAGCCTGAGCTGGGTCCATGTCTACAAACCGTAACCTGAGAAGCCTGGGAAGGTCCCTCCAGTGCAGCGGACCTGAAGCCCTCACTCACAGGCCAGGATGCTCTAGGTTTCTGGCCCTGGCGTGGGACCGGGGATTGCTGAGAAATATCCCTCCAGCATGGCAGGCTTGGAGTTCTCACTCCAGGCCAACCTGTAGTGGGTTTGGGGCTGTGAGGTGGGACCTGCAATTGCCTGGAAATGTTTCTCTGCACGATAGTCCTGGAGCTCTCACTGGGCCAGTAGGGGTGGGGGGCCAGAGAATCCAAGTGAAATGTCTCTTTGGCTCAGCGAGACTGGAGTTCTACACTCTCTGAACTTTGATGCCAGGGACTCGGGGAAATTCCCACTCGCTCAGTGGGCTTTAGGGCAGGGGATCCGGGGAACTGCTGGTGAGTGGGTCCTGAGGTTTCAGGCCGGTCTCTGTCCCTGGATTGGAGAGCTTGGGGGCAGGGATCCGGGTAGCTCGTGTGGGAAGAAGCCAATGGCTCTCCCTCAGACTCACCAGACACTCACTGATCTGGGAAGCCTGCTGAGTCGTGCAAATTCCCACTCACTGGGAGAGCTTGGGGCAGTATCCAGGAGGCCCCTGAAGTCAGCCACTGTCTCAGGCCGGTGTCTGGCTGAGTGGCATGGGCAGGATCGAAGAGGATGGAGGAGTCCACAGCGTGATCTCTGACAGGTCTCTAGGGCTGCGCGGGCGTGGGCAGGATCGAGGAGGATGGCAGAGTCGGGTGCCGTGTCTCAGGCCTGTCTCTGGGGCTGGGTGGGCTTGGACGTTATTGAGGAGGATGGTGGAGTTGGCCGCGCTGTCTCTGGCCGGTCCTTCGGCCTGGGAGGGCGTGCAGCTCTGTCATTATTAACAACTTTCCAGGCCCAATAATATTTGCTACAGGTCCTGCCCCCAAAAAACATCCATGGGCACAGCTGCCTTCATTGCAAATTGATCAGGCTGCAGGACCTTTGTCTTCAGGTCCTGTGATTAGAGCCCAGACCTGGACACACAAGCGTTTTCACTCAGTGGATTGAAAAGAACATAGATACCATAAGTTTAGGGCAAATATATTTTTCCTAGTAGACATTAATATGGAAAATACCATATCTTGAATGTGTGCTTGTACATGAGTGGGATAAAAAGGGAATCTTTGTGACAATTTCCTTTGCATGATGACTGTTTGCAGGTTTAGTGTATAAGATGTATCAGGTGCAGTGTAGATAGCCTGGCTGGTCCTCTGCCCTCATGATCCTGGGGACTACTTTTCAGACTATGAAACTACCTTCAGTATCTATAGTGTGTGCTGTTTCTTTCAGGCTTCAGAGAAGATGAAGGGTCTTGCTAATTATTTACCAGTGGATTCAGCACATATTATGCAGCGTCCATGAAGGACCAATTGATCATTTCCAGAGATAAGACAGAGGACATACTCTATCTACCTTTACCATTCTGAGAGCTGAGGATATGATGGTGTATTACTTGTACAAAGGAGATTATATAACCTTGTATAATGATTAATATAATTACAATGTTCAAAAGTCAAAACTACCACATAATCTCTTCATAAAGTCAACAATTTCTTTTGCGGTGCTGGGGATTGAACTCAAGACCTTATGCTTGCCAGGCAGATGTTTATTTAACTGAGCTATCTCTCAGGCCTCATAAAAAATTTTAAAAGAAATTTTACCATACGAAAGGGAGAATACAGAGGTGATAAATAGACACATAAATCCTTCTGGTCATCTACTTATCCTCTAACTATAGAGAATTTCAAACAACAATTAACGCTGAGACAAGCAGGAATGGTGTCCATCAAGTTCAACATGAGGGATCTCCTTCTCCCAGCCCCATGCACATAGTGTGAGCTCCTGTGAAGGTGCTGTGTGTAATCCCAGCTCTGATATAAATCCCTTTTGCTGTTGCTTCCTCCTGGAGGTACCTTGAAGTCAACAGCCATCAACTCAGCCAGTGCCCCAAAGTTTTCTCCTATCTGCTGCCACATACTCACCAGCATGGCATTCTCAGTTTGGAGCTTGCTTTGTGCTGGGCTTTGTTACACTCTGGTGCTCACAGAGTCTTTACTTACACTCTAGATGCAACATCACAGCTTGGATGCTTCTTTCTTTTCATCTGCGTCTGCTGGCATCCATTCACACCAATCTTATTCCAAAACCCATGCACAGTTTGCTGTAATTTTGAAGGAATCCTCAGCTATCAACTCTGCATATATTAATGTACTCCTTCTTGTACATCTGTGAGAAAAATGTCTGCAATCTGGTTAACAAATTTTTTTTTTCATTTCTCCCTTCTCAATAGTTTACAACTATAAACAGTGCCTGATCCAGTATTTCAACAGTTGTACCCAGACAAATGGGAAAACTACCACCCTAAGAGACAGACATGCACATCTCCATGTTCTTATGCAATATTCACAGACAACAAGACAGAAATACAGCAAACTGTGATTCAACAGGTAGAAGAAAAAGTATAGTGTGGTCCTGGGTAAAACTGGGTCCTGAATGTTTTCAATTTGTATGATTAGTGCTTTAAACAATTTTATTTTTCTGTTTTAGAAATTAAGGCAAATTTTTCAGTGACAGATATTCCATAATCTAAATGGAATAATTACCAAACTATACCAACATCAAAAGTAAGACACTTCTAGGTGTGGCTGATTTTATGTGCAATTATGTCTCACACTGAACTCTAAAATATCTAGAGAAGGGAAACATAATAACAGGAGGGCTGTGTGTTCATCACTACCACCCGCACTAAGTGTGTATACTAACCATTCTCTCTGCAATCTTCCCCTTGATTTGTTGAGGTAAAATTAATGCATAATACATTTCATCTCAAAATTTTCAAAAAATTCACCTTCCATCCTTGGCTTATACTTAAAATGTCTACTTTATGGGAACACCTATCATCCAAATTATCTACATGGCAGAGTTGTGAAACTGAATTACATCATGGTCCCTGGTTATAACTGGTTCATCAGTAATATGCTCTAAGTTATTTTAGTCATCAGCTTCATGTGCCTGTGTTACTTTTTCTTTCAAATACACTATAATGTGATTGAGCCCACAGGGATTGCTTAAATTAGTAACATCAAAAAATAAATATACATTTCCCTATCCCTGATGAGAAAATCCTTTCTGACATTCAAGGAAATTAATATAGCCTGTGAGGATTTTCTAGCACATAATCACATACATGCCAACCACACATTGCTTTCTCTGTGAAAATTAATACTTCTATTTTTACACATCTATCACTGCCATCAACTTCTGGACAAATGATTCAGGATCACATGAAAGATCAGAACAAGGGTCTGCATGGAAAGTTACAAGCTCACCCAGATCTACCTTGCTACATCAGCTGCTTCCACCTTAAACACAGCAGCACTCCCCTCTTATACAGATCCCACCTGGAGGATCCATGACTTCTCAGTCTGTCTCTCACTATTATTGGTTCTATCATTCCTGGTAGCTTGATTATTATTCAGTTTTGGGAATAGGACTCAAAATAACAAAAGAATGAAGGAGTAATATACCAATATACCAACTCCTCATGGTGAATGCAATAATTATGTACTTTAAATATGTACTAACAAAACTACGGTTTGCAAGAAAAGCAATACTTGACAACAGGCAGGCTATAATGCACTGCATTCAAAGCCTTGATAATTAAAAGATATGGAGAAAAATGATTGTCAGAGATCACTTCATATAAATTAGTGAATGAAGTGGGTTGCAGAACATGGGCTGGCCCCACCCACAGTAGGGACACACTGGAACCGCAGGACACATGTCCATGTGGGATCACAGATGAGCAGATGAGGATTTCATTCGTCTTCACTGGCTACAATGCAGACAAATAGCACAAACATGGTTGTATAGGTACTGGCATATGTGCCTCTTCATGCTAGAGGCCAAAAGGGCAGCAAACCTCCTCTGGATCTCATTGTTAGAGTACGAGACAGCTGGGCTCTACTCATTGCCAGCAGTTACTCATGGATTCTGATACAGTTTCATAATTTATTTACACAATGATGTGGAGACCAAATTCAGGGGGATGATCAGAGACATAATTAATAGGACCATTCACTTAATTCTGCTCTTGCCTACTTCTTTTCCCCTATATTTAGGGTAGTGTCTGCAGGATCTACAGAGTCTCACTACGTAGATCAGACTTGCAGTGATTCTCCTGTTTTTAGCCTCCTAAAGGCTGGGATTACAGGCACATGCAACCATGTCCAGTCTCAATGGCCATGTCAGCGTGCCCTGTGGGTGGGGCCAGCACCACATTCATTCTGCCTAAGAGGGCACTTTTGTCTATTGAAGATCAGGCCAGCCTTCTCGCACCTACTTTACCTTTTATATAATGTACTTGAATTGAGGTGAGTTATAAAGAATCATGAAGATCCTTCCTGCATTACACTGTGGAACAGTACACAGAATCCGATGCACACAAAAATAAATCAGAGCTGCACTGTGACAGTGAATAAGAAGTAGACACCACCGAAAAGCAGCACCATCACATCACTGAGCTGAGTCATTTTCACAGCTGTCTGTACCATCAGCTCCAAGGCTCATATCCATCCTTATTCTCTATCCCTTGCAGAATCTAGAGGTTTAGAACATCCTAAGAACAACCCACTTTGTTAGAGACAGAAGCATCAGTACAGAGCTTTTTCAGCAAGGCTAAATATCACAATTTGTGAGATAAATACCGACTTGGATCCTGAAAAAAGGAGAAAAAAAGTATGAGGAGAAAAATATTACCTTCTCCTCCAATGGGCTGGGGAGATGGCTCAGTGGAATAAGTGCTTGCCTGGCAAGCACAAGGGTCTGAGTTCAATCCCAGGTTCTAAAAAAAAAATACTACCTCCATAAAAACTCATGAACATATACATGTACAAATATACTTTACTTACACAATCAAAAATTGAAGTCAAATGAGGTTTCTAAACTCCTATAAAATTAATGATAAATCTTGAGTTTGAAGCAATTTACTCTGAGTTCCATGGGATGTTAACCTTTAGCTTTTGCCCACAAATTCTTGCATAAGGCCCTATATTCAGCAGTATTCTTGGAAAGATTTTCAACAGTTTAGAGGAACATGAAAGGAGCAGACATGGGTAGAGCAGCTAAAAAGAAAAATTAAGATGTAATATGCACATGTACGAGCTCCACAAACAAAATATAATCATTATGTATGGCATATGTGTAGACTAATTACAAAAATAAAATGAACATTAAGTCATATTTAAATTTTAAGAATGAACAGAATATGAATATTGACTTCAGGCTGTATCAGGATATTCATTTGCCTATATATCACTATAACATACATGTGTGCTGTGGGATTACACATATGTATATGTACATATGCATGGTATGAGTAATAACTAATAGTCACTGTTACTGCTGCAGTGCTTGGGTTAGTTTACATATCTATAAAGTTGCCCCACACCTGAGAACTCAACCAGGCCTCTGGCCAGATTTTCTACCAGGAGCCCTGCTCTGGAGTCACAGGAACTAAGCCCAGTGTAGTGGAACCCTGAAAGGACACTTAAGGGCTCAATTAGAAACTTTACCCTAGGGGAGGATGCACGTGGAGACCTCCTCTTCCTCCTTCACATCTCTGTTACAGGAGAGCATTCTGCATGGAAATGCCTCACAAGTTACCTATGTCTCAGATTGAAACACATCACACATTCAATTAAATTCACATTCTTCCTCACAAATTAAGGTGTTTTTGCTATTTGCAAAGCAGATCTGAAAGATAACAGAGCAATCATGCCTTTTCTTGTTTATGGAGGCAGCACCCAGACTTCAGTGTCCAGGGCACAGACAAGGAGATGAGAGGGTACTATATCTGACCTCTAAGCTCTCTGTTCCCTTTGTTCTTTGTGGGCACTTCTCAATTGTGTTACATTGTCATGAGAATGACTATGTCAATACTTAACAAAATATATATTTACAATGCAATATATCTCATTTATTCATCATTAAAATTATTATACATAGAATAAAAACTTTAGTAATGAAATATTAATCTAAAGAAAACTAAGACAACAGGTTATATTACAATAAACTATAGATTTGAACTATCCTGGATGTCTATTTATTAGAAAATACTTAAGATGCTGAAAATCATGTCATGTTACTCATTAGACTAAGAGGTCTAGAAACATCACTAACGATGGTACCTCTGTGTTCAAGTTGATCATGGAGTTGGTATACACTGTGTGAAGAATGTATGCCTACATACAGGAGATGTTCTTATCACCTGTGCGCTAGCATCTCATGGCTCTAGGTGCATCGATGCACAACTTAGGAAATGACCAAACTCATTTATTACATTCAAAAACAAAAAATTAAAAACTAATGAGAATAAGCATTTACCATAATTCAGGCACGTAGTAAAAATTCAATGTTCATTGTGATGTGTCACAAATTGTCCAGGGAGATGGCTCAGTAAAATAAGTACTTCCCTTGCAAGCACAAGGGCCTAAGTTCAGTCCCTGGTTCTGAAAAAATGTATGACAAATTATCTCCCAGAAAAACCTCTTGTGCTCTGGACCCATCTCTTGCTGAGGCTTCCACAACAGAACCATCTATATAGCAGGAGGCCATACAAACAGGGCCTCCCTCTGCTGATGAAAACCAGCCCAGCCCTGACTGAAGCTCTGCAGAGGAGTGCAGTCCTAGAAGCCCAGGTGTCCTCACTCCCTGATCACGACTGAGCACAGCAGGCTCACCATGGAGTTCACACTCAGTTTGGCTTTCCTTGTTGTTTTCAAAGTGACTATTGGTGAACAAGAGATGCTGAAGGTGTGGTTAGACATGGAAAGAATAAACAGTGGGCTTGTGTTACAGTTTAAATACAAGATATTTCTGTGTATCCAGAAATATCCAGGTATCCAGTGTGGGAAACAGCTGGTTGAGACTACTGGAGGCTTAGTGAATCCCAGGGATCCCTGAGACTCTCCTTTGCAGCCTCTGGATTCACTTTCCATAGCTATGACATGATCTGGGTCTGCCAGACTCCAGGAGAGGGGCTGGAGTGGCTTGAAGGTATTAACTGGAATGATGATAGAATATACTATGCAGACTTTGTGAAGGGCCGATTTACCATCTCTAAAGACAATGCCAAGAACACTCTATATATGCAAATGACAAAACTGAAAACAGAGGACACAGCCATGTGTTACTATGCAAGATACACAGTGAGCGGACGTTAGTGTGAACCCGACACAGACCTCTATGCAGAGTTGCTCAAGACCAGCAGGATGCACAAGTGGTGCTCCAGAACCAAGGGTATATTTAGACTGATATGAAAGTTGCTTTCTTCTTAGGACCTGAGAATTCGTGTGAACATAATTCTTTCTCCCAGACACATTAATTTTATCAGCCCTGCCTTACATCTGATGTTTCTCATTACACACAGTTGTTCGAATAGGATATCATAATCTCAACTGTGCAATACTCACTTGGCCTCTTAAAATCATGGTGATTCTTCCCTGAGCCTCAGGACCAGATCCTTAGGAGTCTCAGGGAATCTGCTAAAGTCAGATGAGAATTTAGAACACAACCTGAGAAGCAGCCAGGCTGAGCACAGACACAAACCTGAATCCTTGGCTGATCAATAGGCAGAGGTCAGCAAATCAGGGGATACTCAGTCCTTTCAGAGGTTGCTGAGGATACATTAGAGAGCTCAGCATGAACAGGATACACAGCATCCAGGCCTTCCAGATTCCTCGGGAGACCTTACCCGCTTAATCCTTGCTTTCATCCCTGCTGGGTCATTTATGTACCTTTACTTAAAAGGAATAATAATGGTCTCCATATATTTCTTGGTGTCTTTTCCATCAGAGCTCAAGCATATACAATTTAGTGTGCTTTATAACACATTATCATGAAATCTATTGGATTTTAAATACAAGTTTAATATCTGAGATACCAATATTCTCACTAATTACAAATATGCCCAGTATTGTTCCACGCATTCCAATCAAAATGTACAATATGAAAACAATTACAATTTTTTAAAATTGCCATGTAAAGCACTCTTTATAGCTATAATTTTTATTTCCTCCTTACCTGTCTGTCTAGGTTAAAGTAAGAACAAATCTAATTCTGTCTTTATTGATGTGCCACTCCAGAAATGTTTTCATATCCCTAAATAAAATAGAGAGCAATCGCTTGTGTATGATTTCATCATCTTATCAAAATGACTTCCATCTTTTGTATGCTGTGTCATTTCGTGTGGCTAAGATAAAGATGACAGACAGTGGCCTGTAAGCATAAGATCACAGAACAACTAGAATCCTCAACATTAGGCTTTCAGTACTGCAGTGTCAAAACACATACACTCAAACATGAACAAATGTACACACATGAACAAACACACACACACACACACAAAGACACACAAGATCTAATCACATTCTTCAAAGGCAGAGATGTCCACTTCTCATTCAGCTTACAGATGGCAGTGGACCATGGGCACCAAATCATGGTCCTAGGAGAGAATGATGTTGTCAAACAATGGCCAGGAACAGATACTCAGAATCTGCTTGGACTGTGGAAGCTGGAGCTCTGCTCTGTCTGTACCTGGTCTCACTCCACTTAAAGTCAGCTGTGAAGGCCAAATCCGAATTCTGCCCACCATGTGGTGAACTGGAGCCTCGGCAAACACAAGACACATGTTTGATCTAAAGGTGTGGCTTGATGATTATTTTGTTCCTAACCAAGTACTAAAATGAAAACAAAAGCAAAAGTCTGGAAATCCTTGATTGCAGTGTTATACCTTTTTTATAGAGTTATATGATAATTTATTAAGCTCCTCCCTGGCCCTGTAGTCTCCAGGTTACCTTTTCTGTTTGTAGAGCTTGTTTCCCAGCCCCAGGAAGATGGCTGGGGGGAGTGGTACAGCTTACCACTGGATGAGGTTCATGACATGTTGTAGCTGTCTTCCTCATACTCTGAAAACACAGCTGGCAGATTCCTCTCTTCAAACAGTGCCTTCACCCTCGCTACTTTCTCCACATCCTTCTCCTCATAATTCTGCAAGATCTGGTGCTGCAATGGAGTGGTTCACTGAAGACACTGAACCACCAACCACCTGCACTTATTATCGTGGATGTTGGTGCCAATCTTTCCTGTCACACTGATGTGCCCAAAGAGGTAAAAGAAATCATCCTGTCTCTGGAAGAATTCACCCATCTCCATCAGGATCTTCTTGACATTGTTGTACTACTTCTTTTCGTCAATATTGGCCATGTATGTGCCAGCAGCAACAGGCAGGAAGAAAGAGTATAAAATTGTATTGTACTTGAAAATAGTTCATACCTCTTTTCAGTGTACTTGCTGAGATCCACATGGTCCTGGGGGCTGTGATGATATTCAGAGTCTGCCTGACTTCTGTCTGCAGTTTGCAAGAAAAACTGAAGCAGGTTCTGGTAGTAGGGCTGCTCCTTGCAGTGGAACTTTAGCAGGTGGTAGATACAGGATTCCAGAGAAGAGCATTATTGACAGCATCCGAACCTATTCCTGTCTGCTCCATGTAAGAAATGAGTCCATTGTATCATTTTTCACCAGGAAGAAAGCTTGCAGTTACTTAAGCCACACAATGACATCTCCTATTTCTGAGTGCCCTGTGTCATCTTCAGTCAGCACTCTGACATTCCTCAGATTGTTCTGCATTTCTAGAGCATAAACATCACATTTCTGCTCTCCATTCATCTTGAGAGAGGGGTAAAGTGCTCTGTTTTGGAGGCTGTTCCTCTTTGGTCCAGATTGTTGATGGGGTAGACCTGAAAAGGGCTGTACTTTTGGTTACACAAAACATTTTCTAAGTGCTGAATGTGCTGTTTCATGCATATGTCGAACTTTGTTGTGTTTTATAAATTTTACAGTAATACTAGGTGTCTTTTTTAGATTTGCATATATCTAAAGCTGTTGAAAAGTATTTATACTGAAAATTCTTTATTTTTTTTAAGTACAGGAGAGTGAACTTGGAGGATTTCCACATAATTTCTAGCTCCAATGAATTGTTATATTGAGAAAAATATAATGCAGTCTCCCATGATTGTTAATTTCCCCAGATTGTAATTTTTGCCCCCTTGTCCTTTCAGAGTTCTACAGTGATAGGGTGTAACCACACAGCCTGGCTGAAATCTTGATTTCTTATCTAATATTTTATTCATAAAATATAAAAGAAAATATAGTTTAAAATACTGGATTTCATTCTAGCTTCTGTCTCTACTGTTTCCATCAATGTTAACTCTATCTTTTAAGCAGCCATCGAATTATTATTATTATTTTGATGTAATCTAATATTTCTCAAACTGGGGGCATCTTTTCATTTTGGTTGCAGGAATTGAATTCAGGACCTCATGATTGTTAGGCAGGTGCCACAACACTGAGGTAAACTCCTGGCCTTGAGTGTATCTTTTTGTAATTTTGTCTCTATTTCTTGAGACTTAAATATAAGTCATGTCACATTATTAAATGAATGTGAAGATCATTCTTGAATTCATAAGACAAAATGACAAGCTTTTCTCACAAAGTATTTAGCAAATAATTTAATACATGGTTTCTCTTACTATTAGAAGGACACAAGTGTTAGTGAGAGTAGAATTCACAGAAAAAAAAATGAGTCTCTTTTACAAAATGAAATAAACATGTGCTAGTGCAAAATTTTCTTTTCAATAAACTAGGAGACATCAGTAGTGCAGATGATGCAGATTAGCATATGCACTGAAATATCTTTGAAACAGTTCAATAGAGCATTTTGAGAATTGTTTTTTAATTGTAGTTTCCATTTTATTTTACTCCCTAGCTTCTGTTTTGCTTTTTATTAATATAAGTATATGTTTTTCTAGCTGCTATATAACACTCATACTCCTATCCTATTTAGCATTAAACATTTCTAACAGTTTATTAATAATTATAACTTCAGAATTACATTTTAGAGAAGAAAGTATCACATTTGAGTAATGTTGAGCCTAAATATTTTTATTTTATGTTCACTTACATCATAAACCTGTTTTCCAATTGTAAAATTATTTTTTGTATTTTTAAGGAAGGGCCTACAGGGTGCTCAGGATCTCACTACTAGATCGGACTAATAGTGATCCGCCTGTTTTTAACCTCCCAAGGGCTGGGATTACAGGTACACACCAGTACACCCAGTCTCCAGGCTCAAACTCTCACTCAGCATGCCACAGGTGTGGGGCTCTGCATGGCATGCCCAGGTTTTAACACCAGTCCATGCGCTTCCCTAAGCAGGTGCTTTAGTCCGTTGATCCATCTAGCTGGCCTTGAGAAACAAAATATTTAAGGAAAAGAAAAATATAGATAAAACATTAAATTAGATCCTACATGTGTTGTAACAGACAAAAGAACAAATAGATGAAAGGGGATGAGATGGGAAGAGAATGAAAAAGATTAAATGGATATATATCTATGGACCTATTCCCCACAACAGCTATAAACACTGAAAGTTGCAAACGCTCTTAATAAACATTAAAAGCAAAAAAATTAAATGCATATATGAAAATAGAAGTTACATCAACAGAAAACTAAGGACAGTGGATATTTAGACACTCATAACTAACAGCTGTGGCAATGCTGACTCTGTTTCCTTTACCATACAGCTAGAATGCAGGGATGACACACTTGTTGACACTGCAAGAGTGGGAGCTCCCAGCCTCACCAGGAGCCTCCCTCTACCCACAGGTACTGGATTAGTAAGCAATGCATTCACAGCTGAAGGGAGAAGAGGCCCAGGAAATGAATGCAACAATCTCAGGACATCAGTTCCTACATAGGAAACATAACTGATTATGACTTTTTCATACTATTATGTGACTATAAAGCAAACACCTTTAACAGAAAAATTCCACAATGTGTATATGTGCATAAATATGAAAAGAGAAAAAAGGTACTCAAGACAAGTCACATCCTAACCAATTACCATTTCATGAACGCTGTCAATATTACACAATTTCCAAGCCCTCTCACCTGCTATGGGTACTGTGTTCTGTGAGACATTCATTGCCACACCTGGCTTTGTGACAACAAGACATGGCAACACAACCTTCCTCTGCTGATAAGAGCCAGACCAGCCCTGGTGCTGCAGCTCTGGAGTGGAGCCCAGACCTGGATATCCTGGTGTTCTCATTCAGTGATGCTACTATACACAGCTACAAGGACCTAGGCAAAGCTTCATTCTCCATTTTGAAACTTTTAATGATAGTTTATGGACAATAACAGATCCTGAATATGCACTTGTACTGGAGTAGATATAAAGGAGACCTAGGTGACATCCTAAGGAAGATGACACTGTGTTTGTAGGTGTTCTGTGTCAGGTGCAGCAGGAGTGTGGGGAGCCCTGATGTTGCACACAGCCTCCCATGGACTCTGTAATTTGTAGCCTCTGGAGTCCCATGAGTAACTACAATGTGAACTATTTCTGCCAGGCTTCAGGGAGGAGAAAACTGGATTTTGTTAATTAGCAACTTGTAGAGGTAGCACATATTGTGCAGTCCCCATGCAGGTCCAATTGATAATCTCAGAGACAAGACCTAGGACATACTCTACATACAAAGTATAATTCTGAGAACTGAGGATGCCATTGTGCATTACCAGTCCAGAGAAACTATGAGGCTCATAATATTGCAGTACAGGTTCTCCTATGTCCTGAGTCTTCGCTGACCTTGAAAGACTAGGTCCAAAATGTTGGCAATATTATGAGACTCAGGTGAGCTCCAAATTTTCTGAGCAAGGAGATTGTGGAGCCACAGAGGAAAGAGATTGAAGTTCTATAGTGTGCCTGGGGAGAGTCACATGAAGAGAAAACTTTCTCTCAGGCTCTCACAGAGAGCAATCTGGTCAAGCATTGGCCGTGACTCATCCACATGGATGACACAGACAAAGGAA
>PVKA01037921.1:0-20641 GCA_004027165.1 Ctenomys sociabilis | reverse complement strand
TACCAACACATGAACTTTATATTTCCTATGTGGTCATTGAAGTCTTCTCAGGGTTTATCTTGTAGTCCTGTACATTATTCTGTAGTTCCTTTGTCTGTATCATCCATGTGGATGAGTCACGGCCAATGCTTGACCAGATTGCTCTCTGTGAGAGCCTGAGAGAAAGTTTTCTCTTCATGTGACTCTCCCCAGGCACACTTTAGAACTTCAATCTCTTTCCTCTGTGGCTCCACAATCTCCTGTTCTAATTCTTATCCTGATGGAGATTTCTCTGGCATTCAGTCTTCTGTGCTTTTTCCTATAGTTTTCCATCACACCATGATAAATCAAAGAAAGGACTTAATTGTGGTAATGGATACTTAGATACTATAAATATGCATGTGGACAAGGTAGGCAGGCTCAGTACTAATTTTTGTGATCTTTCATCTAGATTTTCAATCTCTATATTTGCTTCTTTCTACCAAAGTTTTCAATAATTATTCCTCATATGATTTATTTCAATGATCTGATGATCTCAGAAGGTCAATCCTAAAACCATTAATCTCCTAGTGCCCCAGTTAAACGAAAGGTATAGAGACCCCTTTAAGCTATAATCTTGAGGCTGCTTTCTGAGCAATTCATATAAGGGACATGAATCTTTCTTAACAGAGTACAATATAAGTTTCAAGGCTGTCAACTTGTATCATTCTTTTATTCTTTAGATAGATTTCAAGAGATTCTTCTGTGAAATAACTGAAAATTGAGGCAAAACTTTGGGAAGCAAACTTGCAAACTTGCCTGTTCCCTGTTAGTTATACCAAATTGTTACTCGACATGTAAATACTCTACCAGGATAAAAGTTAAATATATCCCCCCAAAGTTGCCCTAATAAAGGTCACAAGCACATCCACCTCTATAAGGCCTCTTATTGTATTTTCAGAACACTGTGAATACTCTCCCAAATGTTTATAAAGCCAAATAACCTTCCTAGATCCTTTCTAACTCCAAATCTGTGCATTTAAAAGCATATCATAGAATTATTATAAAGCTTTTGCACAAAATAGAAATCACCAACAGAGTGAAAGAACAACCCACATAATGAGAAAAAAATAATACTCAGTTGTCCCTCAGACAAAGGGCTTTTATCTACAACATGCAAAGAATTTAAAAAATCAGTCTCCCCCAAATTCAAAGACCCAATCCAAAAACGGGAGTCTGAGATGAATATATACTTCTCAGATAAAGAAATATGAATGACAAATAAATACATTAAAAATGTTCAACATGATTGGTAATTTGAGAAATGCAATTAAAACAACACAGAGATTCCACCTCACCTCAGAAAGAATAGCTGACATTAAAAAATCAATTGACGTGCTGGGGAACCCTTTATTGTTGGTGGGAGAGTAGTCTGATACAACCACTGTGGAAATCAGTGTGGAGATTCCTAAGAAAGCTAGGGCCAGAAGTGCCATTCAATCCAGCTATTCTCCTTCTGGGTATCTTCCCAGAAGAATTAAAAACGTTATACCATAATAATATATGTGCACCAATGTTTATAGCAACACAATTTGCCATAGCTAAATCTTGCAAACAACCCAAATGACCATCAACCACAAAACGGATAAAAAAGATGTAGTTTTTCAAAAATGTAATGGAGAAAAAAACATATAATAGAATACTACTCAGCCATAAAACAGTATAAACTGGAGACTTTTATAGGTAAATGGTTGCAACTAGACATCAGACCCACACGTATAAACACCATTTTCTTCCACTAGTGCAAGAAAATGAATGAGTAAATAAGATCCAAAATGTACAGCAGATATTGTGAATTAGGTAGAAACTGTTCGAAATAAAAGACAAACTAAGATGGGGAAAGGGATAAAGAAGAAAGGGCAAAAGGAAGAAGTAGGGTGGCCTGAGAGCTCAGCAGACTTAAGTGCCTGCCTAGGCAGAGCGCAGCAGTCAGGGCTCTCGATCGCAGCATGCCCTGCCAGCCCCCCCACGCGGCGTGCTGAGATGGTGACTGGGCCCGGGCGTGAGGGCACGCACCTGCAATCCCAGCGCCTGGGAGGCTGAACACAGAGAATCACTACAAGTCCAGTCTACGTAGTAAGACCCTGTAGACCCTGTCCCAAATACGGGGGGGGGGGGGAGGTGCATTTATATACAGCAGAGTTACAATAGTCATGCAGTTAGTTTGTCTTAGTTCATTGGAAAGAAAAGTTTATGTTAATGCTGTTAGGACAAGAGCTCATGTCTATTGTCTTGTACTGTGAATAACTACTATGAAGGCAACAGCATGTAATAAATTATGGTAACTCCTACTAACCTCTTTTGAAACTGTTTTACTGTTAATTTTTTCTCATGAAGATAAAACGATATGAGCAAACTGTGCCTATCAGAAAAGCACTGGAATGATTATTAGGGTTTTTGTTTCTTTGTTGTTGTTGCCTTTTTGAGTGCCAGGGATTGAACTCGGAACCTTGTTTGCATTTGCCAGGCAGGCGCTTATGTCACTGAGGGTATTACCCCCGGCCTTGACTGATTATTAGAAGGTAACCTGAAATCAACGCTAGATAAACAGAGTGAAAGTGCCTTATCAGTCCTCAAGGTCAAAATTTTGAAGGCCCCTCTCTGTTTCTGTCTCTGTCTCTGTCTCTGTCTGTCTGTCTGTCTGTCTCTCTCTCTCTCTCTCTCTCTCTCTCTCTCTCTCACACACACACACACACATACACATGCACATTAAAAAGCTCAAAAAAACTCAGCTTGGCATCTCTACAGACTAGTGGTGTTTTGCTAATCATTTATTAATAAAAGGTAGCATTTTAATTTTTTTTAAGATTTCTTCTCACTGAAATAAATAATGCATAAGGAGGAAACTGAAAATGAATTTTATACATTAAAAATTAATTAACCCTATTTTACTTTTCTATGCCCTTACTGTCTATGCCTAAGCTTGCTACTTTAATATCAGCTATGAATATTACATCTGGATCAATCAGTACACAAGGTCAGAGGCTTCAGAATCTAATTACCTCTTAAATTTCTGACCTAGTTCAAGGGGATTTTTCCCTTTCTTTTTTTCCCTTTTCCCCATCAGTTTGTCTTTTCTTTTGAGAAGTTTTTTTTCCCAACTCACAGTATCTACTGTACATTTTGGGTCTTATTTACTTGTTCAGTTTTTCACACTAGTGAGACAAAATGATGCTTACACACATTGGTCTCATATAGTGCACCCACAAGTATGATCTCAAGTTGCATTCATTCACCTATAAATGACCAACCCAGGTTAATCCATTTGTCCCAAGATGCCAAATAGAGGGGCAGTGAAGATGGGTGGAAAAGGGAGCTTTTATCAGTGTGGCCATGCATAGAAGAACTGATAAAGAAGTTCAAGATTTGTTACCAAGGGACTAACAGGTACTTTGAGGTTTTATAGAAAAGTCAGGAAAGACAAGGGCCAGGAGTTTGTATAGATGGGAGGTTTTAATAGCTAGCAGAATAGATAACGTTGCTCAAGCCATGGTCTGGCTGACCATTATTTCAGTACTAGTTCTGCAAATCAACACCAGAGAAATCTTTTTAGGTTGAGGGGGGCAATCTTGTTCTAACAATATTTTCTTTGCCTAGGGGGACCACCTCAGTTCTGCCATGGAGCAACTGCTTGGAAGAGTGTGGAGTAGATATATTTGTGGGGGTGCAGTCTTATTATGAGGTGATCTGTATAGCAAGCACTGATAGAATTTAAGGTGACTGAAGGGTCAAGGCAATGAAATAGAGATAGTTGGGCATTAAAAGCTGGTAATGGAATGTACCTTCAAATCTTGAAAATGCCTCAGATACCTCAGTCTTGAAGGCAGACAAGACAGACTGGATACTCTTAGGTAATTAACTATGTATGGATTACCAAGCTTTAAAAACTCCGTATGGATTAATCTGCCTATGTACAGAGTTAAGCAAAGATCTTAAAGTTCTAGAGTAATAAAGCAACCAGATAAAAAATGAGGACAGAAATGTCAAGCTTTATTTGCTTTCAGGTGCTCACTGGTTGGCTGCAGGCCCAGTCTCTTATGTCTCCATTATATCATCTCTTCATACTTCCCAGTGAGGATTAAATTACAATGGCAGTTTCAGTGGGGATATTCAAATCATAGCATTCTTTTTAGGGAAACAAAAATTGCAACATTCCAAAACAAGAATTTTATATCTTTCAACACAGTCTTTTAATGCCATTTCACATAAAAAAAACTAAATATGAATGAATGAATGAATGAATGAATGAATGAATGAATGAATGAATGACAGATTCAGCAGTGATTCTTCTAGGTCCCCACTAGTGAACCCACAGCACATGTTTCAGTGTACTTCATTGAAGACAAAAAATGTTAATTTATAAGTTTTTTTAAACAAAAACTTCAGGATTCAGGTTTAATTGAAGTGTTGGCATTTTACAATAAATGAGCAGGTTTTGGGTGCAGCTTCGCACTTGATCTCTAAAATGTTCGGTATTGCTGCTCCAGATGGTGCTACCTCTTCTGTATTTTACTTTAGAAACTCATAGATAAAATATCATCTAAACTACAGGCAATGTCTCTCCAATGGTGATCCATACAAGGTTGACTCAGGACAATGTTTTGATCTGCAAATTCCTGGCCCCCATGTCAGAACTAAAAATCCAAAGGTTTGGTGAATCTACATGATCACCAAGCAATACAGTTGGTTTATATCCATGCAAACAGCCTATCTTTCAATTTACCATCTTAATTACAAATACTACTAATGCCCCACCATCAGGTGCACTGAGCCAGCAACTGAGTGAGTCCAAGTGTGGTGGCATGCACCTGTAATCCCAGTTCTTGGGAGGCTGAAAACACAAGGTTTACTACGAATTGAATCTGTGTAGTCATACCTTGTAGACCCTGTATTAAATACATAAAAAAGGAAAAAAATTATATTAATTACAGATGCTATCTCAAAGATTTAGTAGATCTTGTAAAGCAAAACTGGAAACAGTAAAACATTTTAAGTACTACATACATATATTTTAAAAATTCCAAACACTAGGTAGTAAATTCTGATGGGAAAAGTTAGTTTGCTAATCAGGACTGGCTTTCAAGAAAATTTAAGTTTCCAATGTGAAGTCAAATTTTCCATTTATTTTCAGAAACTTCATTTTCCTTTCTCAGCTTCCATGTAATTCCTTATTTCACACCCTTGGATCTTCTCCTCTGTAAGTCATCTTACCTGGCATTAACCAATTAAAAGGAAAAATAATAATCACACAGGCTGGTAAAACTTGCCAAATCTAGTTGGAAAGAATCCAGATTTCTAGGTATTTTCTTTACCCATTTATCTATTCATTCAAGACTCATGGTATTGAATGTCAAGAAAAAATGAAAAACCATATATCCAATATTTTTAAGAAATTTAGAAATTAAAATCTTGCAGCATATTGTGTCAAAGATAGATTGTTGCTTAACAAGTCTATCCAAGCATTATTTAATTCTTAGGAACTTTCCTGTTTGTGTCAGTCACTCTTAATTAAAAACTTAGATTCTGTGAGGGAACATGTTAAATTACAGATCTGTCTCAGCAAACTAGTGGTTAGAATCCAGGGATGCTAGTAAATATTATATAACACAGAATTTTCTTTGTAGTAAGTAATTCTCTGATGTGAAAAGTCAACATCACTGAGATTGAAAAACATTCCAAAGAGATCAAAAGCTATTGATTTGGGAACTGAGGAGATCTCTGCCTTCCGTGGTTAGAGCACTGTTAGTGGCTTAGAATGAGCTACAATGGGTGGAAAATCAAGCAGCCACTGATTAAGATAAGAAACTTCTCAAGCTTTTGGTAGAGAAGGATGTTAAATAACGTAGTAACACAAGAGTGGAGACAGGGGTAGTTGAATTTTTTAAAAATATAATTTGGTCATACCAGAAATTTTAAAATATTTGAGTCAACTAAACATTTCATTTTTCATTTAATGTTTGATGTCTTTGAACTATAAGCCACAATAATAATATGTTATTTTATAGTTTATCTTTAAAAAAATAGTATTGCTAGTTCTGGTCATATCTCATAATTTCAAACACTTAGCAAAGGAAAACAATGGAAGCACCTTGATATCTAAAGTTGTATTCTCAGAATGAAGTATTTTACAAAAATCCTTTAAACTACTGATCGTCCCTCTGCAAAGTCTTACTGTGTTTCAGCATGTAAGTTCCCAAATTATTCAAGCTAATTTATTAGTAAGTTTCATTTTTTAATAAATAAGACATCCTTGGAGTTGTACTGTGAGTGACTGGCTGCCTGCTATGCCCAGGAGATTCCCTTGCCTCTTTCCAATAGGAAGTAGAAAGTAATTACTATTAAAATGGTCTTGCTTGCTTTCTGTTTTTTAATGAGTGTTATAGATTTATTTTGTCTCTTGAAAAACTCAAAGAGCCCTATAGAAGGCTCTTGCTGGAAATTGAGCAGAGCCAGTGGCTGATGGGAAGAATTCTTTTTTGCACTGGCTGATAAGCAGATGCCACGGCTGGATAATGTGACTTTTCTATCTTCTTTAGATGCTGAACAGTTACCAGCTGCTGCTGGAACTGGCAGGACAAGTCCACAATTTTTTTATTTTGTAAATAAAACCACTCAAGGCCATAACAATAGATAAGTGATTTCCTGACATCAGCAGTCTGTTAGAATTCAGCCAAAAGCCATACTGCATGTCATCACATAGATAAACAAAACTGTTTTATATGTTTATTTAGAGTGATATAATTTTTATCACATGTCCTCTCTTCTAAGCAATCAAACTGCAATTATGTTAAATATGATATGCATGGGTAAGTATGCACTGCATGAAAGCTTTCTTCTAAAATCATTCCAGTGATGGGGTCCACTTTATTTTATTCCTATGTTTATTTCTCTGAATCAGAGTCCAAACATGTGTCTTAATGAGAGGAATACAACCAACTAAAATGCAAAATTTTAATAATGGTTGTTTAGTGTGTTTCTATTATAATATTTGAGAGTGGATTTATATCACAGTTTTATTTGTATATGAACAATTTCTTCAACAAGATCTGTTTCTAAGCAGAAAATCATTTCTTTTTCACATAATCTAGGGCAAATGCTTCCAGAAAACTGCTAAAGCTAATTTGTCTCAGTAGAATATTACACAACATTGTTTCATACCAGCCAAAAATAAAATGCTTTATTGTATTATAAATAAAACTGCACAGCTATTTTAACTTATTTTTGTTCACATGTATTATATATATTTTGTTTGATGACTTTCTCTAAGACTTTCTGAATCTCAGGACAAATTTCTTCCCCTCAAAGCCTCAGTGTCATTACCAGCACTGAAGACAGAATGAAATCATTCATATAAAGGGCAGGAACACGGCACATAGCCTTGATAAATATTTATGCAACTGCTGCTATTGCTGTTGTTTACTCTCCCTCCAGTTTATAGATCTGATCTGGGGATTCAGTTAGCTCTGGTTTGCTCAACCCTAACCCCTGCTCTTGGTATGTTTAGCCTATGGATCTCATGAGCTTTTCCTTCTCTCCATCTACTCCCCATCTCTATCTCAAAATCTTTCAATCCTTTCAATGGGTTACAGGTGTTAATTTTAAAGTAATACTTTTTATCTACTGTACTTAGAACTAAACTAAGTACTTCCTCAGCTCCAAGCTAAATACAAAGAAGGTTGATTTTGTTGTTTCAAAAAGAAGTATATAGCAGTGCTTAACTAGGTAATTCAGCCTGAGTTTATAAATGAAGGAACTGAGGCTGTAAATTTAAAAGTTTGACAGGCAAAAAGAATAGTGTCCTGGAATGTAATCGTTGCATTTGACTATTAACAGCCCTTGACCTTTTAAGTAAATTCTGTATCAAATTTTTAACAACAAAAAAATTTGTATCTTGCGAAGGAAAGGGAGACAAAACTCTTGATCAACTTCTAAAGTAGTTCATTTTCTTTTGATGTTCTATTTGCTGGGTTATTTGACAGACGGCTAAAAATTTGGAAATTGAACAAAGAACAAGACAGGACAGTTAATTATGTAATGTATTGGTGACGTTACAGGGTTGAAAGTAAGTTTGTCATTCAGTTGCTTCTTAGAAATAAAACCACTTAGGTAAAATCCCGAAACAAAACTACTGACACATTTCTACTACAGGAAAGACTATAAAATGTTCTGCTTTTTCCTTAAGAGTTCATATTATTATCAAGCAAATGTTTTCAAGTGTTTTATCTCAGTGGACTACTGGAAAAGCTTATGTTTTAAGTATTTTAATCTTCTTTTAAAGTTCACTGAAGGGTCTGGGGAGATGGCTCAGTAGAATAAGCACTTGCCTGGCAAGTGCAAAAGGGCCTGAGTTCAATCCTCAGTTCTGCAAAAAAAAAAAAAAAAAAAAAAAGTTAAAACCAAAAAAGTTTACTGAAGAGACAGGTTCTTCTTGCATTAAAATCACAAAAATATTGTTAAAGGAAAAAGCCTATTGTTACCTTGCCTGCCTGACCTAATTATATTGTTAAAAAATATATAAGAGCAAATATTAGCTTTTAAAACAAAACAGAAATGATGGTGGTTTTGTAGAGGGTAATGTTTACTAGCTTTGACTGAGAGTATCAGCCTCTTCTCTGCTCTTACTAAAATGACAGTGGCAATTGTTATTTATTAATGCAGTTTAACACTCGAGAAAAAGTCATTAGAGATGAAATCCCCAAATCTCCATCAGAAGCAGTATATGGATTGTACAAATAGCCCCCAGGACCTTATGGAATAAGGTGTGTGCGCTTGCGCGTGCATGTGCATGTGTTCTAGTTGTTCATTACATGGTTGGTGAATTTAGTAATTAGGACTAAATTCTATAGAAGCCTAAATTTAAGACCGCCAGTAGTAACGTTCTAGTTGAGAGCAAGAGAGGACAGACCTGTGACCAGTTCTCCATTTTTTATTTGCTACAATCATTTTTTATTATACAAACCACTGAAAGTGAGGGAAAACCTGAATGCTATGCATCTGAGAGTGATATAGGGGAATGAAAGTCCCAACCTCTCAATGCCATAGGGTAATAAAAGTCCCAACTGAAAGATACACAGGGACCGAGTTTGTGTTCTCTAAAACTGAAGAATGAATGTTAGCAACAATGGAGGTGAAGAGCAGGACATATTTATTTTTGGAAAGCTCCTGTCAGGACAGAAGGGGGACCCAAGTGGGTTGCCCCTGAACCTGCTGTTTCTAGGGATTTTTATAGAGCAAAACCATGAGATGAGGTGTGTCAAAGGTGCAAAACATGGGGACCTCCACATGAAGTGGGGCAAAACTATGGTCAACCATTAAGGTTGCAAGTACAACTGCTCAGGTACAAATGATTAACTCCAGGATCAAATGGGAAAGTGAGTCACATAGCAGGAGTTTATCTGGCAGACAGCCAGTAGCACTTGGATTAGTGGCTCTTCTGGCTTCTTCAAGTGTTGAAATCCTCGATGTTTATCTTTAGGGAGGTAAGCAAGTGTTTCATCTTTGGTCCTTAGGTCTAGTCCACAGCAGGGGCGTCTGTCTCTCTTAAGGTGGCAAGATGTCTTTTTTTTTTCCGTGCTTTCTCCTTTAAGGGCCTAGCCATGTCTGGCTGCCTATAATATCTCTAACTCAGCTGCCTAGACAAGAGAATATTGATTTTTATCAAGAGGTAAGTAGGCCTGGTGGGAAGCCAAGAACCGGGAGTATGTTTCATTAAAGGGAAACACTTCAAAAGGAAGTGACAACAGGACGGTCGACTTGGTCAGTAATTGTGCAAAACGCGCATCTGCGCTGGACTATCTTGCAGAACAGTGACCAAGGCTGTGGCCCCGGAGGAGGCTGCAGGAAGAGTTACCTCCGGGAGAGCGGTGGCTGGGCGCTCAGGAGGGGGTGCGGGGCCGGAGGCGGCAGTGAGGGGCGAGAGGACGCGCGAGGGCAGGCGCGGCGGCCGCCCGCCCGGATGCCGCGCTGCGGCAGGGACGCGTTGAGGGGAGGCGGCGGGGGCCCTCGGCCGCAGAGCGGCCAGGGCGGCGGGGCGCAGCCTGCTTCTGTGGAGAAAAGCGCAGCGGCGCCGATCTCAAGAGCGGAGCCCCAGCGGGCCGAGGCGAGCGGCGCCGCAGGGTGGCCACGGGCTCCTCCCCCGGGGCCGCGCCATCTGGGTCAGGTCGCCGTGGCCCTGGCGCCCGAGCCTGAGGCCGCGGGCGCGTCCCGGTGCCAAGTCTCCGAGGCGGAGAGACGGGCGCGGGGAACGCGGGTGCGTACCTGAGGGGAGTGGGCTCGGGCCGGCTGGCGAGGCCCGGGGGCGAGGGCGGTGGCACTTCCGGCAGGGCCGCTGCACTTCCGGCTCGCGGCGCAGGGGGCGGCGGCGCGGCGGCTCTCGGGGGCCTTGTGGGCCCTCGTGCGGGAAGCTGCGGCCCCGGAGGGCGCGGGTGCTCCAGGAAAGAAGCCGCTCCGGCGTTCGCGGGGCAGGCCGTGTACCCTGCGGCTGGGCGGGCGCTGCGGAGCCTGAGCCCTCGGACCCAATCGCGTTGGAGCCCTGCTCGGCCTTCACCGCAGCGTCTGGGTCTAAGCCTTCCATCTACTCAGAAATGATATTTTGTTAGTGGTTTTGCCCCTTTAGGTTTGGATTCTGTACCCAAAGACCAGATTATTAGTACTATGCAACATTTACAGATAGACCAGACACCGGAGCGCGTTCAGTTTAAGAACATTTTAAATAGGAAAAATAATTAAAATCAGATAAAAGTATTAGAATTCTCTTTGCAAATGCGGAGTTTTTAGGGTCTCTGTAGAAAATCTGTTCAACTATTAAAGGTCTCAGGGCCACTACCTTGGGAAACTTGACTATTATTTAGGTGATTCTCATCTCTAAATAATCTTTGATCATGTGTTACACATTGACTTACATGCTAATAATTTATACCAAAATAATGTTTATCATTTTCCCTGTTATTTACTATGACTTCAAACTGAAATTTGTAACAGGAATAATAGTTTGTATCTGATTATTAAAATTTCAGAGTTGTAAAGTCAGATTAGTAAAATTTTTCACAAGTTACTTTTATACCTTATAACCATTATATTTAATTAACAATTAAAAGCATGAGACCTACAGAAGTACCTTTACACAATGTCTGAAATTATGCTGCAGACAAGGATATAGTCTGAGTTACTGCTTTTTTTTACTGCAGTTTTTAATCTTACCGTTTTTCAAATGGTAATAGAAACTTGATTGTTTTACCCTGTTACAAAGTTCAGGTGTATCCTAAGCTATTTTATAACTGTAGTTCTTAAAACAAATGACAGCTTTGTTGATTCTAGTCTTTTACCTAGTTAATTGTCACAATTCTGAAGTTCAACATTCAGTCAGCGTTGTCCTTCATGTCCTTGTTGATGCTTTTTGATCTTCAGGCTATAGCCAGAGGGTGTCTTCAGGAGTTAGGAAAAGGATGTGGTGTTCAGATTAACGTTTCGTCTCTCGATTCCTAGTTGGATGATGGCCTAGGCCAATCATTTGACTGTTGTGTGCCTCAGTTTGCACAATAATAGGTTGTTATTATTATTTTTTTATTTTTGTTTTATTGAAGTACAAATATTAATGAGACACTTTTAAGATACCTTGACAAGATGGATTTGATAAATTAATACATTGCAAACTGTTTTCATAATGTTTTGGTATCATAGAAGGTGCATACATGATATTATACTTACAGCATACCATGTGTCTCTTATCAGTAAATTAAGAGTGTAGCTGTTTGCATATTTTATTTTTTATACCTGAATTACATCAAAGATTCAATAATTAATACTTTCTATCTTGTTATTTTCCTAGTGGTTGTCCATAGTACTAGAAGCCAACATAATATCCTGTCCAACTACCATTAGTGCAAATCTTGCCTCTCATAGAATTATGTAGAAGCATGGTGTTATCTATCCCAGCTGTACTGTCCATACACACACATCATGATTATTCCTTTGTATACCCCTTCCTTTGTCTACACCTGTCAAAGATGGGCACTCTGTTGTCATTCAACTAATTTAGGTGCCTGAACTTGACAACACAATCCAGCACAGTCCAGCATTCCACAACAATAGTGAGTTATCCAAAGAAGTTGTCGACCATAGCCATTTACAGCTCAACTTATCATTATGGCCCCGCGGTGTATACTTCATTTTTATACTTTTCTGCCGGATCGTTAAGACCGAGATAGAGCAAGACTTATATACCAACACATGTACTTTATGTTTCTTGTGAGGTCAGTGAAGTCCCTCAGGGTTTATCTTGCAATCCTGTACCTTACTCTGTAGATCCTTTGTCTGTGCCATCCATGTGGATGAGTCACAGCCAATGCTTGACCAGTTTGCTCTCTGTGAGAGCCTGAGAGACAGGTTTATCTCCATGTGACTCTCCCCAGGCACAGTATGGATCATCGATCTTTTTCCTCATTGGCTCCATAATCTCCTTGTTCAGAAAATTTGGAGCTCAGCTGAGTTTCATGATGTTGCAGTACAGGTTCTCCAATATCCTGAGTCTTCGCTGACCTTGAAAGGCTAGGGCCAAAATGTTGGCTGGCCTTGTGGCTCTTCTATTTCTCCAATTTTGATCTGTGAACTTAGGTTGTTAACCATCCAGAAGAAAAGCTGATTAGTATCCTAGGTTGTTATTATTTTGATCTGGTTTAAAAGTATAATTTGGAATTCAGTAAAGCTAGACAAAGTGTGAGTATTTCTTGTGTGTTTAAGCCAGGTTCTGTCTTAACGATGTGTTATCAGGTAGATTTTACAACTGTTTCCTTTTTCTTTTGTATTTTAGGGAAGGGTCTACAAGGGTGTTCAGGGTCACACTACTAGATAGGACTCATAGCGTCACCAGTTTACAGCTTCCCAAGATGGGGATTACAGGTGCACACCACCATTCCCAGTCTCAATTGCAGTCTCAGCGCTCCCCAGGGGTGGGGCTGGCACAACAGGCCTAGGGATTGAACCCTGCCCCTGTAATCCGCTGAGCTATTTGGCTGGCCCTTATTTGCTTATTAAATGGAAAAATTTCAAACCACATTGCTCTAAGAAAGTCCTACTGGGGTAAGTCAAATAAAGGAATCCCAGTATAAGAAAACTTCTTTCTTACTTGAGGATTGAACTCAGGCCCTTCCACTTGCCAGGGACGTGCTTATTCCACTGAGCCATCTCCTCAGCCCCAGAAAATTCCTTTCAGTAGACCTGTAGGTCAGCATATAGACATCTCTGGTTAATTTTTGTCTTTTTTATGTGTTTATGTGTATGGTGCTGGCATTTAACTTGGGGTGACAAGCATGCTCAATTTTTGCTCTACCGTCTAACTACATGCCCAACCCTAGTCATTTTATTGGCCAAAATAAAACAAACAGTACCTCAAGATCATCGAGTTTACTGCATAATTATTAGCTGTGATGTGAAGGTAAGTCTATAATGACTTTTCTTGCATCTGCTGCTTTTGTTTGTGGTACAGTGTACGTTTTGGGGGGATAAAATTAAACAGTTATGATTACAAATTTACCGGAGTGTACTGCTGGCATATCTCTTAGAAGAGATAAATGGGAGTGGGCAGATAGATTTGTAGTTAACATTGATACAAATTAGGTAAACACTTTCTTTGTGGAGGGGACAATCCTTGAGGCTGGGGATGTAGTCCAGTGAGCATGCATGAGACACTAGGTTCTATTCCCAGCACCACAAGAAAAACAAACAAACAGAAATCCCAGGCAAGATACTCTGTAGTCCAGCAGTCCAGATTAAGTGCAAAACTTTTCTCTGGAGTCCTTGGTTTACAGGAAGGGATTCTTAAAGCTCTTGAAGATAGGAGATAATTCCTGGAAGATTATTTTACAGTTCTTTCCCATTAACACTTCAGCCTGTGATAACTTGGCGCATTCAAACAGTAATACCTGAGGTCCATGCCTACGATATAGTATAATAGGGAGCTAAAGAGAGATATTCTTTTAAAATTAAGCTTCTCAGAAATAGATGCTTGCTACCAATTCTTTCAGACCCTCTTGCATAGGGCATTTGAAACATTGCATTAAGTTGACTATTTTATGTGTAGGATATAGTAGCAGTTTGCTAGAATATGTGAATCATAGGATAAAAACTATAGGAAGCCGCCTTTCATGTATCTGACTTAATTCATAATTTGCATCTTTCCAATATTTCTCTCAGTTGTTTATTTTCTTGCTGTTTCCCATAGGGCACAAAGCAATCAAAACTACAAAAAGCTTCAACCACCATATCTATCTTTCTACTCAGATCCCTTTTCTTTCATTGCTATGAATGTGTTTTCATTAAAAATCAAGCCTTGCATGGCTGGGGAGATGGCTTGGCAGTCTAACCACCTGCCTGGCAAGCACAAGGTTACAATATGAATTTGATTCCTGGTACTGCATGCCATGCTGGCCTCAGAACCCTGAGCACACCATGCCAGCCAGTGAAACTGGGCATGGTGGTGCATGCCTGTAATCCCAGTACTGGGAAGGCTAAGACAGGAGGATCACTATGAAGCCAAGCTCTGTAGTGAGATTCTGTACCAAATAAGTAAATCAACAAATAAAAGATTAAAAAAATTAGAAAATCAACTGTTGTACATGTGCACAAGAGCCTGTCCTTCTTACCTTCTTAAATTTATTGATGTATAATATGCTAGTATTTCTTCTATTTTGTCAAATTTTGTTTTGATGATCTTTTTATTGGCAAATAACAATACTGTTATTTCTTGATCTTTTGACATTGTTTCCATAAAGTTATGACATCATTTCTGTCCTTATTTGTTTCCTATTTGCTTTTTTCCCCCTTTTTTCTTGCCTTTTTTTGATCTATGTGACTTTTTAGCGTTCCATTTTTATCTCTACTAACTGGCTTATCTGTGCATTTATAGTTTTTGTTAGTGGGTGATCTAGGGTTAATGATTATGCATATTTAATTTGATATGACACACCACTATGAGACACAAATAGAGTACATACTTTCATTTGTTTTTCATTTGTTATTGTCTTACTTTTTCTGATATGCATCTTATAAGCCCTATGGCATTATTGTCATTTTAGTTTTAATGAACAGTTGTAAGGAAATTTTAAAACAGAAAATACTCCTTTTGTATTTACTCAAATGTTTGCTGCTATTGGTATTTTTTCTTTATCCTTTCTGTGTATCTCAAGTCTCTGTTATCATTTTCTTTCTGCTTAAGAAACTTCCATTAGCATTTATTACATACATGTATATATATCGATATCTATATAGATATCTGTCTATCTATCTATCTATCTATCTATCTATCTATCTATCTATCTATATTGGTAATGAATCCTCTCAGATTTTCTTTGTCCAAAAATAATCTTAATTTTATCATTCATTTTTAAAGCTATTTTACCAAGTATATAAATATAAATTGGCAGTTTCTTTCAGAATTTTAAAAGGTCTCTATTATTTTCTGTGCCTGGGTTGTTCCTGCATGCATCTGTTACATCTTTTCTCTCTACCTTTTTGTTTTTCTTAAGACAAGGTCAGGCTGGCCTTCAACTCACTATGTAGCCTCTCTCTGCATGTGCTGTCTATTTTCCTGACTGCTTTTATGGTAACCTCTTAAACAGTAATTTTTATCAGTTACTAATACTTTGCCTTGATCTGGCTTTCTTATTTTTTTGGATTGTATTGAATTTATGCTTTAGCTAACTTAGGAATTTTTGTCACCCTCCCCCATATGTACTTCTTGTTCTTTTTCAACTGTCATTTTCCTACTTATTTGCATGTGAAATCATTTTTTAGTGGATAGTAGACATACTGGTTTTATGCTATTCAGTTTGGATTTTTTTCTATTTCTGTCTTTATGTTTAGATTTAATTTTTGGTTTTTTAGAGTCATGATCGCATTGTGTACTTCCGGCTGGCCTTGAACTCACTATGTAGCCCAGCCTGGCCACAAGCTCCTGGGGCTTCTCCTCCCTCAGCCTCCCAAATGCTAATATTACAGACATGCACCATCATGCCCAGCTTATACTTTAAATAGTATTGGACTTTTATCTTCATAACAATTAAATTACTTATGAATCAGTTTATTTCTTTTAGTCTGTTTTAGAGAAAGCCTTAGCAGCCTAAACTCTAAGGTTATTATAGCCTCATTACCAGAGCATCACCCTGCTGGGTTCCCTATTAAAAGCCTCATGTATTCTGTAAACACTCTTAAGAACTTGCATGCTTCCCAGTTCTGTATATTCTTTAGGAATAGTTTAGTTTATAGCTTCCTAGTGATTGTTTTTTCCATAGAAGTTGTTCTTGGCCTACCCTGATTGGATTTCAGTGTGTTACTTTTTCCACATACAGAACCTCTCTTGTCTTTGGTACTGTCATAAATTGTAAGTGCTTAAATTTCAGTGAACTCTCACCTGTGTTGGTTCAGATCAGGCTGTTTGATTCTTATGTTCTTGTGCCATGGTTCAGAAACTAGGTTGAAAAACAAAAGACACTGTAGGACTTGTTTCTTTCCCTTTCCTCAGGTTCTAAAGTGGCAGGGCTCTAATGATCTACTGCTTGAGAAAATTTCAGGAAAAATTAAATTTAAAAATTAGAAATCTAATTTCTTATTTCTCCCAAGTGGCTAGTAAGATTATTGCAGGTACTTATCTGTTAATAAAAACAGAAAGGAAAACAATTTTGGAACTTCAAGGTGTACAAAAGCTGAAATATATTTAACTGTAATAGTGTGTCACATTATTAATTTACATCTGCCATTTTAAAGTCTCATAAACAAAGAATATATATGTTTATTCTTTAATCATTTTCTGACTTTAAGAGCAGAAAGTAGTCAGTAGAACTAATGAAGATAAGATTTACTAAAACGTGCGATGCTTTTAGTCAAAATAACTGAGTTAATACTGAATAAGGTAGTCCATATCCTAAACCCTGAATGTAAAAATCTCACAGGTCAGAAAGAGAAAAGAGGGCTGGGGAGGTAGCTCAGTAGATAAGCACTTCCCTGGCAAGCATAAGGTTCTAAGTTCAATCCCCAGTTCTTTTTTTTTTTTTTTGTCTTTTTGAGACAGGGTCTCACTATGCAGTTCAGGCTGGCCTTAAGCTCACTTTGTAGCTCAGGCTGGTCTCGAACTCACAACAATCCTCCTGTCTCAGCCTCCCGAGTGCTGGGATTACAGGCTTGCGCCACCACGCCCGGCTAATCCCCAGTTCTGAAAAAAAAAAAAAAAAAAAGAGAAAAGAGCCAAAAAAAAAAAAGAATTTTTTTAAAAAGTGAAAATTTGAAAAAACGAATGTTGAGATCTCAAACACAAGTAGAAATGAAAAAATCAGCAGAATATTGAATCAGAAGAAGAAAGGGATGAAACCTGAATATATGTCATCACTTTGGTTTTCCATGTCACATAAGACAGATGGGATGAATTATAAACTTATCAAAGCTCTGCAATATATTGGATATCTCTAAGCCCTTTCTTGGCTTTAAAATATTATTAGTCCCTTTAAATTTAAGTTCTAATGTGAGCTAGCTGCTAAAAAAGAGCTCCTGTAACAGCTGGGATTGGATATATTGCCCATCGGAGGCCAGATGAAAGGAATTACAGAGCCTTTATTAATTTAGCCAGTGACCAATGTGTTTCCCCCTCCAAATCAGGACAGCACAAAAGGCTCAGTTTTTTGTTCCCTGCCAGCTTTATATAGTTTCTTTGTTGCTATGGTGATTGGGCAGGAATGTGGTACCCCCTGTATCCTATAGGTATGAGGTTTCAGGCAGAGGGCTAAGCATGGGCAGATGGCCTGGCTCTTGTTGCCCTTAATTGGTCCTGTCTCCTCATCTGCTGCATGTCTGGGAAGTTTTGAAGGGCAGGGAAAGGAGTGAGGGATGTGATAATTAAAAGGAAATGTGGCTGTATAGATCCTTTGGTGTCACTGTGATCAGATCTACCCGGGGAGAAATGGTTACAGGAATGAGAAAAGTAGATGAGAAGACAGTGCTGGACTAGGTGGTCGCTGGTCTACCTGATAGGCAAGACTAACGCAACACACAACAAAACAATCCTTTATTCATACTTTTGCAAAATTAGAAACACTTGAGGCAAGGTTGCCTAGTAACTAATAGCTGACCTTAACCAGACAGGATGTTTATCTCAGGACTGAGATAGCTTGCTTACTTTAGACACTAAGGTCTTGTCCCACTTACACACATTTGATCAATTTCTTAGCTTCCTATGCTCCCAAGAGGTGGCCTGGCCCAGATGTCGTCTATGTAAATAGGCAGGGTTAAACTAAATTGACTTCTGCCTCAGTCTCTCCTCAGTCTCACCTCTCTTCTAAAGTGAATAGGAAATTATGCTAGATGCCATCGCTTGCGCTCTTTCTTGCCTTCTTAAAATCCTAGATAAGACTGAGAAATCTAGCACACTGTATATGAATAAAATGTCAGACAGTTTAGAATATAAATCATTTTTTCAATATTTATAATGATTTTTTCTGTTCTATCTAATACTTTAAAAATACAAACAAAGGGTAAATTTTAGATTGGCTACGCAGAACACTAATTCTGAATTAAAGTTGGTACTTTATAGGACTTTAGTAGTATGATTAAAGTAAATATTTTTATTAGATCATATAAATTACAGGGGTATTTACTACTATATTTTTATGAATTTTTCAAGTTTTTTAATGATACAGACTTGGTTTATGTTGATTAAACACTAATATTTTTGTCTTGGGCAAAGACAAAAATAAAATTCATTTATATTTAATGTTTTTAATTTTAGGAACAAAGTCAAGAAATGCCTCATTCCACAAACAAAGAACTAATATTTGCTATTATGATGGGAACTGCTGGTATCAGCTTGCTGGTTTTATGGTATCAAAAAGTTCGTAAACCAAGGACAACAATGAGTTTGCCAAAATTATTTTCCCTCGATCATACATTTGATTCAACAACTTTGCAAGATAAAACATATAATGGCCAAGGAACACCAGCAATCTTTCAGAGAAGGCAACTTCAGATATTGGAGAAATTAAATGAATTACTGACAAATATGGAAGAACTCAAAGAGGAAATCAGATTTCTTAAAGAAACTATTCCAAAGCTAGAGGAATATATACAAGATGAACTTGAAGGGAAGATAACGGTTCATAGGATAAGTCCTCAGCACAGAGCTAGAAAAAGAAGAATGACTGTGGTTCAAAGTTCAGCAACAAGTAATAGTTCAGAGGAAGCAGAAAGTGAAGGAGGGTAAGTTTATTTAAGATGTGTTCCCAGCTAATTAACTGTTTATTGTATTATTGGTATCATGTAAGTCTTCTCATTATTTATGTCAAGTCACATGTTCTGATACTAGCAAGACATGAAAAGGAATGATCAGTACTATTTTTTAAGAGTAGCAAAATTTATTGGGGTATAGGAATAGCTTCTGAGAGACTGAATGGAGAGTGCTGAATGTAGTACCAATGGACTTCTCTGCGAAAGTTTTATAGAGCAAAATTATAAGGTGGGTACAACATGGGTCAAAACTATAATTAACCAATATATGTAGAGCTGCTTGTTTAATGTTGATCCAGTAGTAGCAAGGGCATATGGATGACATCATTACCTTGGTCGGTAATCTAGTCTTTAGTCTTAGTAGTCTTAGCCTTAGTGGATGAAAGACAATGGACCACCCCAATGAGATAATGTTTTATTTACACAGGAAATCTCAAAAGGGTAGTCTCAATAGTCTCAGACTTCCATTTGTCCCACAGGGAAGTACAACTGTTGTAACCTTAATCTTCTTTAGACATGCCTCCAATCACCATTTGGATGTGTTCTCATCTTCCCCACTGACTCCCTCAAGGGCCTAGCCATGTCTGACTCCCTGTAATATTTTTACTGAACTTGGCTGTCTATAATATTGCCCCCTCTGAAGAGGTATTCTTAACTGCAGTTGGAAGACAAGGAGATATTATTTTCTTTTTTATTTTATTGAAGTACAAATAGCGATGAGATAGTTTTAAGACACATTAACAGGACAGATGCGATAAATTAATACATTGCAAACTGTTTTCATGTTTTTATATCATACAAGGTGTATACATGATATTATACTTACAGACATCATTATAGCAGATGTCTCTTATCAGTGAATTAAGAAAGTGTAGCTGTTTACTTATCTTATTTTTTTATACCTGGATTATATCACAGATTCAATAATTAATACTTTCTACCTTATTATTTTCCTAGTAGTTATCCATAGTACTAGAAGCTGACATAATATCTTGTCCAACCACTATTAGTGCAAATCTTGCTTCTCGTAGAATTATGCAGGAGCATGGCATATTTATCCTAACTGTACTGTTTATACACACACATCATGATTCTTCCTTTCTATACCCATTTTTTAGTCTAGACCTGTCAAAGATGGGCATTCCGTTGTCATTAAACCAATTTAGGTGCCTGAACTCAGCGACACAATCCAACACAGTCCAGCATTCCACAAAAATAGTGAGTTATCTGAAGAAGTTGTTAACTGTAGCCATTTACAGCTCAACTTATTATTATGGCCCCGCGTTGTATAACTCATTTTTATACTTTTCTGCTGGATGGTTAAGACCGAGATAGAGCAAGACCTATATACCAAAAGATG
>PVKA01037920.1:0-20640 GCA_004027165.1 Ctenomys sociabilis | reverse complement strand
CTCCTCCTCCTCCTCCTCCTCCTCCTCCTCCTCTTCCTCCTCCTCCTCTTCCTTCTCCTCCACTACCACCACAACCACCATCTCTTCCTCCTCCTCTCAGAGCTGAAGCAAAAACCAAGCCTACTCACAAAGACAGTTATCATTAAAATAGAAAGTGACATACGTCAGCAAGAATGTAGAGAACATGGAATTCTTGTGTATTGCTGGTGAGAAAGAAAAATTATGGAGCTGCTGGAATAACCATTATGGCAGTTTCTCCAAGAATTAAACACAAGCCGGGCATGGTGGCGTATGCCTGTAATCCCAGCACTCGGGAGGCTGAGGCAGGAGGATTGTTGTGAGTTCGAGACCAGCCTGAGCTACAAAGTGAGCTTAAGGCCAGCCTGAACTGCATAGTGAGACCCTGTCTCAAAAAGACAAAAAAAAAAAAAAAAAAAGAATTAAACACAGGATTATCATGTGATCCAGAAATCCCCCTTCTAGGAAGTCAACCCATACACTGCATCTGTAATACACACCGAACAGAATCTGCTACACATGGCGCTGTTCCCAAGAGCCCCGAGGTAGAAGCAACCCACGTGTTCACCCATAGTGGATGAATAAGCTGTGATGTACACAGGCAGTGGAAGATCACTCAGCCTTTAAAAAGGAAAGTCTGACAGATGCCACAACATAAACAACCCCGCAGACATCAGGCTAATATAAATCAGACAGGTACAGATGTATGGTTCTGCTTCCAATGAAGCACTACAGTGGACAGCTGTGTAGAGACAGTAGCCTGGTGGCTAGCAGATGCTGGGAGAGGAGGACATGGGAAGGATCTGGAGTCAATTTGGGAAGACAGAACAGTTTCAGAGGTGGAGGATGGGGTTCTTGCACAGCAGCGGGAACGTGCTTAAAGCTCTAAGCTGTACACCTAAGAATGGTTACAGTGGTAGCCTTCATATGAAGTAGATGATGCAACAATTTTTTAAAGTCACTAGGTTTGGTGGTGCATTCCTGTAATCCCAGCACTCGTGAGGCTGAGGCAGAAGGATTGTCATAAGTTTAAAGTCATGCCATCCTGGGCTACATAGTGAGTTCAAGATCAGCCTTGACTACGTAGCAAGATCCTGATTCAATAATAATAATAATAATAATAATAATAATAATAATAATAATAATAATAATAATGCCAAACTGTCTGAAACCCTTTCACCAATACTTCTAAGCAGATGAGAGAACAAATTTAATTTCATGATGGCCAGCAATATATTTTTTGGTGACGGCGACTACTACTATTACTACTACATGTATTAGACTCTATGTCTAAAAATTAACAAGTAAAAGCGGCACCAAAATGTCTTGATTTCTCCTTTTATTGCTGAAATCAAATATTTCTCCCGAGTCCACCGCCTGGCTGCTTATCCTCTTTGGAAGATGCTGCTCTTTTGAAGAAGAGACAGCAGGGGGAGAGCCCCAACCCAGAAAGGAAGGTGGGTCCAGTCCTGGGCTGCAGGAACCAGGCTCTGGAGGGGATCACGCTCCAAAGCTCTGGGCAGAAGATTAGTCGGAAAACGAAAACTGGACCACAGGCAGCGGCTGGAGGGGCGGGCGGGGCACCTGGGGGAGGGCAGAGCTTACACTATAATCCAGAGTGACCAGGTTCTGGTTTGCCTGGGGCTCCCTGCCTAGGAAGGGACTGTCACCCTCAAATCACTGACAGGAAAGTGGGAGGTAGGACAGAAGCGCAGGAGCAGGAAGGCGGTGGTCCCTCCAGCACAGGGCCTGTCCAGAGCCCTCCACTTCCACCTGGAGCAGCGCCCACAGAGAAGGGCCCGGCTGGCGTTGGCCTTCCCTGTGTCCCACTTCTATGACCTAGGCCGGTCCTTTTCCTATTTCCATAGTAAGCGGAGGCAAACCCGGCCTTTGGCCTCGCACTGGGGCTGGCCGGCCGCTGCAGTCAGCAATGCACCTGTTTTTCTGCCACACCTGCTTGTGCAATGCGTCTAAGGGCCGCTGAGCAGCAAAGGCGGAAACACCTCGGGACGGGCGGACCCACCCAACGGGCGACTCTGGACTGGGAAGCGCCGGGCTGCTGGGCTTCTCATCCCAGCGCTCCGCTCCACCGCCTCGGGGCAGGCGAGGCCGGGCAGCGGCTGGGAAGCATGGCGGAGCCGGAGGCCGCGGCCGACGTCCTGAACGCCCTGATCAGCGGCACGGACTACCTGCCTGGCCACTTCCACCTGGAGATGCAGCTCAACTTCGAGCCGCGCTCGCCGGCCCCGCAGCGCGCCCGGGACCTGCAGCTGCAGCGCGAGGGCGCACGGCGGGAGCTGGAGCTGGCGGCCGCCCCGCAGCGGCCGGGGGTGCAGCACCTCCTGGGCGTCTTTGCCTTCTACCTGGAGGAGCTGGACGAGGCCCGCGAGCGCTTCCTCGAGGTGGCCCGCGAGGACCCGGGCAACCTCAACGCTTGGGCCAACCTGGCACACGTGTATGGGCGGCTGGGACAGGAGCAAGAGAAGGAGGCGTGCGCCGCGCGGCTGGGCAGCCTCATGGGCCTGGGCGCGGACGCCGAGGCCGGCGTGGCAGCCCCGCTCCGGGCGGCGCGCTGCCTGGCTGAGCAGGGCTATGCGCACGGCTTCGACGTGGGCTGCGCGGGCCTGGAGGAGCGCGCGCGAGTGCTGGTGGCCGGCCTCGCGCTCTACGACAGGGCGCTGAGCTACGGGCAGCAGGTGAGTGACACCACCACCCCAGCCCCGCTGGAGAGGCTGCGCCACCGCTCCACTGGTCCTCTGGCCTGTGCAACACCTTGTCCCCCCCCCACCCCACCCCCACCCGCCCGTGAACCCTCTTTCCTCCCAGACAAGCTAGAGCTGCATCGTGCATCTGTGTCTCTCCCAGCAAGTTTGTATCTGTCCCTGTCCCTGTGCTTCTGCATCTAGACCTAAAATACCTCCAGGCAATACCAGAAATTTGGCCGTCTTCCCACCTGTTCCCTCCGGGTCTGATCCCACCGCTCTGCCTCCTTTACCTCTGAGGTCTGCTCGCTGCGCTGCTCCTCTGGCTTCCTGCCCTGCGGCGCCCTGACCCTGCTGCGGTCTCCTCTGCTGCCAGTGTGCTTTCCCTGTATCATCGCGGTGACCGCGCCCTCCACCCACTCCGTCTTGCTGGCGGGACTCCTGGGCTCTTGGTGGGCGCTAGAGCCCTCCACAGCCAGAGCTCCACCACACTCCGCATGAGCCGGCCTATTGTCCCACTGCCGCTCTCGCCCTGCAAGCCAGGTGTCTCTGCAGCCCACCTTGCCCCTCCTCACCCTCTTCCTGGGCTGCACACTGCGCCTGCTCTGCCAGAGGGTCTGGGACGTGTCTCTGACAACTTATCTCCCTTCCCGGAGGCTCAGAGGCTCCACTGGCTCCCATGTTCGCCTGCGAGTAAGCCTCCATCTCAAGCTCTGAGGCTTTGACAGTGGAGAGAGTGCTCATGCGGGCTGCTGGAGGAAACCCAGAGGCTGGCTGGGCACAGGGCCTACACAGACGGGTACTAGAAACACTAGTTATCTCGTGAGGAGAACGAGAGCCGCCTGCCCTTGGCAGCTTGGGTGGTCGGCATTCATGGCGGTGCAGTTGAGTGGTGGGAAGCTGAGGTGTGCTCAGCTGGGCTTGGCTGTACAGGGCTGTGGCTGTGGCGCCGTCTGCTTTCCTGTGAGCTCTCCTGGCTGCACGTAAAATCTATTCCTCACCAGCTTGCGGGGCGCTTTGACCTTTTTGAGAAGACAGAGCAAGCAGATTCGAGCTGATAGCAGCAATGTTTTAGTGTTTTCAACGGGTGAAGTTCAAATAACAACAAGTCTTCACACCTGAAAGTCTGATTCTCGAAGCCTACGCACCCCTTAGCACCTTTTCAATGGGACAAGGGAGCAGTAGCAGTCACAACCTGGAAGACACAGCAGGGGCTAGAGACTTAGGGATGGCGGTGCGGGGCAGAGGCCAAGCCAGGAGGCCCTGCGCAGATGCCCATCAGAGCCCATCTTCTAGGATCTCACCTCTGGCCAGGCCTTGGTGTCCCCAAGTGTCCTTTGCCTCTCTGCAACCTGGGGACTATCATGGCACATGTGCCTAGGGTTCCTCCTTGGTGGGGATCCCCTTATTTGGCTGATGTTATAATGTGGTTTCATTTTGTTTAGGGGGGAAGATCTTTTGAGACAGAGTCTTGCTCTGTAGTTCAGGCTGGCCTTGAACTCATTGATGTCGCCAGGCTGGCCACCAACTCAGCTGATCCTCCTGTCTCAGCCTCATGAATGCCACCATGCCCAACACTATAATTAATATTTGCAAAGCTCCCAGAAGAGCAAGCACGGGATCAGGCAGGGTCAAGACTACCCTCACCGTCTTGGCTGTGAAGTTGCTCTTCCCCACAATGGGTACAGCAGTCACCTTCCCCTGGGACCTGCAGGAGTCTGAGTCTCCAGTTTTAAATCCAAAACCCTGAATACCAGGCAGCCCTGCAGGGAAGGGGTGCAGTGCTGCATGTGTGGTGCGGCTGTGGCCACTGGTCTGGCAGTGGTGGTGGAGCCCGGGGCCAGGAGCCAGGGGGCCTCAAGTCTTATCCCAGCCACGGCACTGCCCACAGCAGAGGCCTTGCTCTGCCTTGTAGTTCCCCTATCTGAGAAATGGGCACAGGAAGGGTGCCTGGATGGCCTCTGAGACCCTTTCCTGCTCTCTGTAGGTGCTCAGTGGGGATGGGCTGCCTGGAGGAGGTGAGCAGGGAGGCAGACAGTAGAGTGCACAGCAAACAGGCTGGCTGCTCCTCTGCAGTCAACGCAGCCCAGCAGCTAACACTGAGTGCCACCAATACGAGCTGCTGCTGAGGCCACATGACACAGCAGCCATGGCCCGGAGGGAGCTGGGGAGATGGTCCCTTCCATTTGCCATCCAAGGGCCAATCAGATCATGCCAGTGCAGTACCTGGCAACCAGACAACACTAAGGAGATCTCAGCAGGAAAAGTCAGGAAGCTCAAGTTTGAACCCTGTTATTTTGCTGTGTGGCTTTGTGCAAGTTACTTGTCCTCTCTGGTCTACAGCTGCTTGAGTGTCAGTAGTGATCTTTGCCTCAGGGTTCCTGAGATTGTCCAGCTGCAAAATGGAATGAAAGGGCCTGTATACTGGGAGGTTCTGAGGGTGTCTGAGATCCACTCATGGACCTTCTGAGTCTATTGAGCACTTGCTGTGTGCCAGCCCTGTAAGAAGTTCCTCTTCTTAATGTGAGAAGCGAATGTGTTTCTTCAGTAGCTCATCTCTCTGTGGGGGAGGGGTCAGAAGGACAAATCCAAGACGTGTCTGGAGCCAGCTGCTACTGGCATTGGAGCCAGCTGCTACCAGGCCCTTGCTCACTGGGGACTGAACAGAGAAGTGGCTCTGGCAGTCAGGTGAGTCAGGAGCAAACACCACCCCGCCTATGTGCACTTGAGTCTCCACCCTTGAGCTTCTCAGGAGGCCTTTGGGGATCCCTGGGGAGCTAGAGGCCGGGTCAGAGGGCATTGGCTCACCTGTCCCCTCCTTGTGTCCAGCAGTTGCTGCCTGCATGTCACAGTGGGCAGTTCGATCATGCAGGAAGGATGCATCCCTGTGACTTTTTCTGCAGTGTCAGCTTCTCAGGTCCCGCAGACGACAAGAGGCATGTCTGCACCTGAGGCCCAGTGGTTCCACCCAGCGCTGTGAGGCTGGGTGCGAGGCTTTCTTCTCAGACTCCTCCGTATGAGGGAGGGGCAGCCACAACTTCCCCAGGTGCTGTGAGAAGCCAGAGCCTCTACGGGGCACAGTGCCTGGTAACCCCTGAGAAGTGTGTTCCTTCTCTCTGTCCTTGCCCCGGCCCAGCACAGGGTGGGGAGGGAATTAGCTCTCCGGAACCCACACTGGAATGCAGGCTGCGTTGGTCCGAGAAGGGCAAAGCTCAGGCTGCAAGGCAAATATTTTCCCTAAGAGCCAACAAGGTATCCCCACAGCCCAAGCCCCTGCACACAGATTTGCATACCACTAGGGTGGCAAGGGGTCTCCTACTGAAGTCCTTTGAAGAGCCAAATCCCACGCCCACCCCCAGTCCCCTCTCTTGGGGCCTTTCAGTTCTCCTGACCCATCCTTGCACCTGTCATCATGAAGCCTGCTGGGCTCCACCCAAGAGTGTGAGTCAGCTGTCAAGAATCTGCATTTCTGTCAGATTCCCAGGCTCTGGCAGGGCCTACCCTTTGAGAGCTGCTACTCTGAGGTACTCAGGTTCTGGGACTGCTGGGTTCAAAGTCTGCTTTCTTCCAGCTGTGTCACTCTGGAAACCACCTGACCACTATGTCCCAGAGCTACCCCATCTGTAAAAGCAGGATAACAGAAGCCCCTGCCTCATAGATAGCTCTTGAGGGCCCAGCAGGTCAACACCTATAAATGATGGGTCTGGTGTATTGTATGAACTCAGTGAAATTTGCTCTTCTTGCCAGGCACGGTGGTGCACACCTGTGATCCCAAGCACTGGGATTAACTCAAAGGCATAGTAGTGAGTTCCGGGGCAGCCTAAACTGCATAGCAAGATCCTCTCTCAAAATAAACAAGCAAGAAAACCTTCTTGCTATTGTTAGCACAGCAACAAGACCACCATCCCCAGATCACAGTCCAGTGACCTTGAGGACTTGCTGGTTCCTCAGTTTCTCCATCTGCATTAAAAGGCTCACTCTGTGGGCCACGGGACCACGTAAGCAGCAGAGCCAAACACACACCAGCTCTTTGCACCTGGCGTTACAGGAAGAACAGGACCTACAGCAGAGAGGCCTGACCTGGAAAGTCAGGTCAAGCGGCGTGTTCCTGCTTCTTTCTTCTTCTGTTTCCCCATCTGTGAAATGAGGATGAGGAAGGCGAGGGCCTCAGAGAGCTGGGAGCTGCTCTGAGCCCCTCCCTGGCCCTGCCCCTCCCGCTCACCTGAGCTAGGACCAGGGCGACAGGTGTTATGGAAGCTCAACATGGCCTCCCAGGTCCCTCCTACAGATCTGCCAGCCTGGAGCCCCGTAACATGCATAACATGCGTAACATGTGCTGTGCTGCCCGGCCCCTCCCACAGACCCAGACTGAGCTCAGTGACCTTATCGAGGAGCAAAATGTGGGGAGACCAGTCCAGAGCTGCAGCAGCAGGCCCAGGATGTCAGGCCGCCCCGAGCCCCGGCCCTGCACGTGGTGGTGCACAGGTACCTGCAGCAGGCCCAGCTTCATGGCAACTTCATTCTTCAGGAGGGAGGGAGGGAGGGGCAGCCAGAGGCCTGTTTAATTTAATTTAACGCACTGTGGCTTGCCAGGTTGCCCCTGGTAACAGTTTCAGCTGCTGCTTCTGTGACAACGGAAGAATTTTAAAGAAACAGCCCCCTTTTAAGCTGGGTTGCCCCAGAGAGAAAGCCTAGCAGGAAAGGAAGATTAAAACCCAGCACGCTGAGGCCACCAAATCCATGTGCTCACCCCATTAACCCCACCCCACACATTCCGGCCCTAACCGAAACATTGCTTTCTGAGGGACTTCCCAGGGATGTTTGGGACTTGTCACACAAATGACACTAGCCAGCATGCTATGCCCCACCCACCCACCAAGCACTGGGGATTGAACCCAGGGCCTTTGCACTGAGCTGCATCCCCAATATTCACTAAATTGCTGAGTTACTCAGGCTGGATCAAACTTGCCGTCCTCCTGTCTCAGCCTCCCACAGTGCTGGGATTACAGGCACCACCACATCTGGTTTCTTTTAAAAATCAGTTTTAATCTCTTTTTTTTTTTTTTTTTTTGTATTTTAGGGAAGGGTCTACAGAGTGTTCAGGGTCTCACTACTAGATCAGACTCGTAGTGATCCGCCTGTTCAGAGCCTCCCAACAACTGGTCAGTTTTAATCTTGAGAGGATAGCGTCAACTAACCCCTATCTAGAAATTGCTCCTGCAATTCAGGCGTATTGACACCAGGTGGCAGTATTGCCTGCTCAGTAAAAAGCAGCAGCGCTCAGTTTGCTCAAGGATATCTGGATCGCTGGGTCAAAGGTAAGCTTTGATGCCAACCAGTGTGGAGCTTTGGGTAAGTCTGGTCTCAGTGTCCTCAGTCACTTTATACAGAGACTGATGAGATAACTGCGTGCTGTACACGAGTAATCTTGGACCAAGGACCACAGTGCCATGAATTCAAATCATGCACTAACTGTGGTTTGGGAGCACAAATTTAATTTAATTTCTGTTGATCTGAATACCAGACAAAGGGGTGGTTCTGAGGACAGCCCAGTGCCCCAGCACAGGGACCTGTGGGGAAAGAAAGGCACCTGGGATCCCAGAGAGCCAGGGATGAGGTGAGACTCCGGGGCCTGAGACCTCATTGTTCCCTGGGCCCTGAAAGCAGGTCACAGTGAACAAAGCAGCCTCCTAGACAGCCCTGACCCTGCTCGGCTTCCGAGGGCCAGGAGAAGTTCCCCAGAGCTGCCCAGCTCGTCCCTCTACCCACTCTCGCGAGCTCTCCCCCTGCTCGACATCTGGGGGTGGCAGGAGGTCCTCCTCCCAGCCACGACTGTGTAGCCAGCCATAGAGCAGCCCCCAGCCAGAAGTCACGGGAAATGTACGAAGGCAGGTGGCCCATGTCCAGGTCTTTGGCCAGTGTGACCTTAAGGGACACTGTAGATCCCAGTGCCCTGCTTCCTGCCCTTGGAAGGAGAACCAATAATGTTATCCAGCACCCCATCCCTGCCTTTTGCTCAGGGAAAGGCTCCACCCTCTTCAGCCCTTGTTTGGGGCAGGCCCTTTCTTTACAGACAGCAGTGTTCACAGCTAAAGCCTTGACCTATGGCATTCAGCATTCGTATGCTTTCCCAGCTGGGTAACAGGGGCCCCTTCAAGGTGGTGGAATGGAGACACGCACACTCAATCTGGGCGCTCCCCAGTCTGCACATCTTCCAAGGATCCCCACTGCCCACAGATGAGCTCAAATCCTGAGATTGGCACTGGGGCCTCTGGACATACCCCTGCCAGCTTTCTGCGCCCTTGCTATGGGCTTCAGGCCCCAGGCTGTGTGTGGATCCTGAGGGGCCATGGCTCGCCCACTCCCCACCCTGGGTGCCTTTTCTCCTGTGTTCCCCATGGCATGGTCCCTGCTCATCCTTGACCACCCTGCTCCAGCATCTTCTCTACAGGAAGTCTGTCCTTCCTGCCTGGCCCAGGGCCCTCAAGAGGGGACCCATCTTTCCTCTCCTGCCCTCATTACCCAAGCAGGGCCACATAGAGGAGATTCTAGAGGGAATGGGCTGAGAAACGCAAGCAGCAGGGCCTCCTGGGCTGCTGAAGCACTCAGTGGATCTGTCACATGGGCCTCTCCCTCCAAGGCCACCCAGGGTCTCCCTGGCCAGTGTTGGCTCCCTCTCCTTTCACATACACTGTGCTTGGTGTCCCCCAGGCTGCTGTCCCTACATCCCCAGGCCTCTGCTTATACCACGCCTGCTATCTGGGGTACCCTGCCCCCCATCCCAGCCTCTCAAGCATAGATGCTTGCTTAAGGGCCACCTGAAACCCACAGCTCTGGCTGGGCCTGTGCTTCCGTCCTGCTCACTCTGGGTCTGCTTCACTCAGGTGACCTTGAGCAGACTTTGCCACCTACTAGTTTTGACAGCCTGGTGTAATAAAGGCCATATGAGCTTCGGAGCAAGGCAGTATTAAATTCCTGATCTTCTACTTTTGGACAAGTCACTTTAAATGTCTGGGCCTCTGTGTGTTCCATCGGCTGTGCAGTCCAGGTGACAGGTGTCTAGCACCCCATCCAGATGCCTGGGTCTGATGACTCCTCTCACAGCCTCCTTCCCAGGCACTACCTAGGCCGTGCAGGGGCTCAGGCAGCTGGCTGAGCTGCTCACTTCTGGGGTGGGTGGAGCAATGTGGGGGCCCCCAGGGGTGGGAGGCAGGCAGGAGATTCACCAGGAGAAGGAGGAGGGAGGGAGGGAAGGAGGGAGAGAGCCCGAGGCAGAGCTGCTGATATGCACTGGGGGTTTTATTGGTTTTCATTAAAATTCCTTCCCAAGGCAGGCACAGCTACTCCCATAAATAACAGAATAAATATTTTATCTGGTGCCCAAGTCGATCTAAATGCACAGCAAGGTTGGGAAGAATAATAATGGGAAAACAGTGCAGGGTACCGAGGCTCCAGCGGGGCCGGGCTCACTTGGTGTGTGCGAGGCTGCTTGGGAAGTTGGGGGCCAAAGGGCAGAGAGAAGTGGTGGCCTCAGAGCATGGGGCCAGGCTGGGGCAGGGCCTGTGTGCATGGGGGTGAGGAAAGGCGTCCCACCCAAACTCCAGGGTGACCAGCTCATCTCAGTAGATCCTCCGTGGTCGGAGAAGCAAGGCAACCTGCTCAAAGCCACCAGCCGGACACTAGCAGAGCCAGGCCTGTAGCCAAGACATTCAAGACCCAAGCTTTTTCCCTGGCCCTGCTTCCTCTTGGGATTCAAGGAAAGTGGGCCACTCATGAGCAATGGCCAGAGCACCCCTATAACAGCAGCACTGATTTCTGCTTCCCTAGATCCCCACGGAGGAGAAAAGGGGCTGGTACTTCACCATGGCAACACTATTCATCAGGTCAGGCGGAGTGGTGGGCCGGGGGTGGTGGGGGTGGAGGTGTGGCAGGCTGACTGAGTCTGGCACCAGGCAGGGGTAGGATAGAAGGGCAGTCAGCTCCCCGGGGGGGAGGGAAGGAGAGGGCTGGAAGCAAGCTGGGGAGGAAAAGGGGGCTGACGCCACAGCCCTCTCCACCCAGGCTGGATGGTATCTTCCTGGAGCTGGGCAGTGAGGAGCAGAGGAGGCTGCCAGCCTTCAACCGAACGCTGGCTCTGCTCCAGCAAGTCCTCAAGGCCTCCAACACCTGCCAGCAAGGTAGGGGCCCCAGGGCAGGGCTGGTGGGCTGGCTCCTGTCCGCTGACCCTGTGCCTGTCGCTAGCCCTGCTGCTTCTCACACTGTCTCCCTTTTCTGTTTCCTGTTTCTCTCTCACCCTGTCTCCCCGACGCTGTTCACCCCAGCACTTGCTCTGTTGGAGAGGAGCCATTTCGTCCAGGGCCAGCCAGCCAGCCAGACTAGTGCTGTGAGGAGAGCTCGCCTCTGAAGTGGGGCCCCTGGTGACCTTGTAGACAGAGAAGGAGCCCCGGATGTGCTCCTTCTCTCCATACATGGCCCTGCCCCACCTCTGTCACTTCCTGTCCCTGGGTTGTCTGGGGTTTCATGCTGCTGTCCCTTCCTTGTCTCTGTGGGGACTGATGCCTTCAGGGGTGCTGGTCCCCTCCATCCCTGGACCTCTCTCACCCTCCCAGCTCTGGCCTGGTGCTACCTCGGGATACTGCTAGAGAGGAAGGACACCTTCTCCACTACCCCCATGGGCGTCCATGACTGTGGGTACTCGGGCACCGAGCCCCTGGACTGCTTTGGCAAAGTAAGTGTCCCTAGCTACCCCTGTTCTGAAGGCTGGTGTCATCCCTCACTATGAAGTCCCCCCAGGAGGTACCCTGACTCCAAGCCTCTCTCTCTCTGCCTTCTCCTCTTTCAGAAGTTCTTTTTGGGGTTCTTCTTCTTTGCCTAACACTAAGACCCTCCCCGTGCTGCTCAGCCCCCCTGGGGCCTGCGTGCACATTGTCTCTGCGCTCTCCACTCCAAGTCAGGGTGGTCAGAAGGTGGGTGGGACCTCACTGCCAGCTCCGTCCACAGCCAGGTGACCCTAAGGCAGGTCACTTAGAACTGGCATCAGTGGATCCCAACATGGAGGAAGAACTAAGGCCCTGTTAGAAACCCCATAAGCAAAAAAAAGAAAAAAAAAAGAAACCCCATAAGCATGGAAATTCTTCCCTGACTGCCCAAGGCAAAGTTGGGTGCATGAACTGGAGGTAAGTCATAGGGTCTAGAAATACCTGCTGGTCATGACTGTGCCCATGATTATGGCCAGGATCTGAGTGCCATGGGGTTTGCCCCAAGGCTCTGGCTTCTATCATGTCAGCGAGAAGACACATGGTGTGCTCCTACCCCCTCTCTCCACAGGCCATCGAGATTGCCAAGGACCAGCCCCTCATCCTCAATCGCCTGGCCAAAATCTTCCACTTCCTAGGAAAACAGGACATGGCCATTGGAACCTGTAACATGGCTCTGGATGTCCTAGGAGATCCAGAGCTCAACTGGCAGGCGTACTGCACCAGGGCCAAGGTGGGTCACTCTGTAATGCATGTCCCCATCCCGAGACCAAGGACCAGGGCCAAGAGCCAAAGACTCTGAGGCAAGAATGCAGAGACTCCTAATCCTGTTCCACCAGGAGATTCCTGCCTGCCCCATGGGTCCAGAGCTGCTAAAGCCCCCCTCTGCTTGGGGAAGAGACCTGAGGCTCTGCGCTTGCTGTGCTCCAAGTTTAAGTCCCTCCTTTCCCTATCTTGTCCATTAGTGGTAGATCTGGCCCATTCTTGGTCACTGTGGTTTCATTGTTTTGCCAATGTTTATTATTTTACCAGGCAGGAAACTACTTTACTACAGCAGATGCGGTACCCATTATAATGAAGGTGTCAATCACACGAGTAAATCACAAAACATTTACGTAACTCTGCGTTTTACTCGTGGCCTGTTACAACCCTCACAAGAAACCCACCAAAGTGGCTGGACAGTGCTGGTCTGTAACAGAGGCCTCCCGCCCACAAGGGGTTAGGGAACCTCCGGGCGGGACTTCTCTGTGGCTCCCCTGTGGCTCCAAAGGTCACGAGGCCACACTCCCCACTCAGTGGTTGGAGGAGGAAGATGTGCGTGTGGTGTGTGCGGACACGCCGGGCAGACCTCAGCACAGTGGCTCTACCCACTCCCTGCAGCACCCTTGGCTTGGGCCTGTGCCCACAATGCCCTCTCCCAGGTCTCCTTCCTAACTTCCTGCCAGCCCAACCCCTGCAGGGCCAGGCTTCTGACCTGGGCCTTGTGCCATATGCCTGTAATCACAGCTGGTCAGGAGACAGGTGGATCACAAGTTTGATGCAAATGAGGTTCACCCCTCCCTCCCCAAAGGCAACCTCTATAGACCATCTTTTCTTTTTTTTTTTTTTTTGGAGGAAGCAGGGATTGAACTCAGGCCCTTGCACTTGCCATGGAAGCACTTATTCCACTGAGCCATCTCCCCACCTCCTCTATAGACCATCTTATTGAAAACATCAGCAGCACACTGCCCATGCTAGTGCTTTCCGTTTTTCTGGGTTTCCTTACTCCTCTTACCACTGATGGGTCTCTATCATGCTGGTTTCGTATTTGTCACATTTTCTGTCTCTCTCCCTACTAAAGTACAAGCCCCATGACAGCCAGGATTTCTGTTGTGTCCCTTTGCTGGTGAGGAGGAGACTGGCTTGGGTTGGTGCAGGACAGAGTGGAGGCGTGTCCAGAACACCTTCTCTAAGCCGGCCTTCTATCGTAGGTCCACACCACGACCTACCTACACGACCTGGAGCGGGCCAAGGCCGGGCTCGGAGGCATGCCAGACAGGAGCCACTTGGCCCTTGCCAAGGCCGACCTTGAGCAAGTGGTCAGGGTGTGTCCGTGCCTCAGGACCTACCTGGACATCGGCCAGGTGAGCAGTTGCTTGGCCTGGGTGGCAGAGGGTTCACCAAAAACCTGTTGACAGCTGTGGGACTGAGCTGGGCACTGAGGTCCCTGAGAAGACTAGGGTGCAGCTCTCCCAGCTCCCCGGCCTCTCGGGGGTAGGCTGGCTATGCAGCGAAATGTGGAGTAGGTAGAGGAGGCCAGAGCTCACACACTTGGTAAGTATGGAGCTGCATTCCATCCAGAAGCGCCTGCTGTGCTAGGCAGTGGTCACCAAGAGATGGCAATATCTAATTTACACGTGGGGCACCAATGGACCTCCTTGAGATTCTGTGGCTGGAGCACAGGTGCTGGACCTGGAAAACTGGAATTCCAATACTAACTCTTTCCTAAGTCCAGAAACACGATGTGCAATTAATGTGGTGTGGGAGTGGGGGTGAGTGAGGCTTGGGGGCAAATGATTGGACGATGCTTCAGTCTGGGCCCCATCCCGGCCCCAGGTCTACTACTACATGGGTGTGGACGCAGTACAGGAGCTGCTGGCGGTGGACGAGGCAGCGCTCAACCAGGCGCTGGTCTTCCTGGCCAAGGCCGGCGAGTCGGAGCCAGGCAACGCGCTGCCGGAGCTGCAGCTGCTGCGTGGCAAGTGTCTGCGCATCAAGGGCGAGGACGCCAACGCAGCGGCCTGCTTCAAGCGCGCCGTGGAACTGGACGACGCGGGCTCCAGTCGGCCCGAGGGCTTCGGCTGCCTGCTCGAGTCGCTGCTGGCGCAGTGGAGCCAGGCGCAGCTGAGCGACAGCGAGCTGGGCCGCGAGGTGGACGCCTGGCTGCGCTGCGCCCAGGGCAAGTACCCCGCGGCCAGCCTGCGCCAGGAGCTGCGGCGCGTGTGGCGCGGCCACGCGGACGAGGTGCTGGGGCTGGCCCGCGCCTTGGTGCACCAGGGGCGGCTGGCGCTGGTGCGGCTGCTGTTCGACACCATGGAGCAGGAGGGCGAGTATGCAGGGGACAGGCGAGGCCGCCGGGCCTTCTCGGTCTGAGCTCTGCCGGAGCAGGAGCTGGGCCCGGGTGGCAGCGAGGCCGCGCCCCAATCCCAGGTGATTGGGTCTAACCTGCCATTGAATTGTAAGTGGAGCCTGTCAGATTCTTCCTCAGAAATTGTGAATGGGGGCGTTGAAACCCTGGCGCCCCAAAAGCGCTGTGGAAGAAAGACTTGATTTCAGATGGCATAGGACTCTGGAAATGGCACGAGGCCACTACAGACCTGAGCCAGCAGAGAGTCGGAATTAAGATGACTGCGAGTCTCCTGAGAGAAACAGACTGCCTCCGCTGAGGTGGTTTTCTAGTGTCCGCGCCCAACGACCTATCTTTGGATTCTCAGGAACCGAGCTCAGTGGAGTTTGGGCTGGGACAGAGGGGAGGTCGCCCAAGGGCGGGTTGGGCTGGGCCCTTACTCTAGCGTGGGTACCCAGGCCTCTCCCACTCATTTTCCACCAGGCCTCATTCCTGTCGGCTGGGCTGGAAAAGACTCTCAAAACTGCTTGAAATAAAACCCATCCACAGGACCTTCTCTATTCTGTACTTGAAGGAATTAAGGGCTCTCAACCTGTCCAGTCCTGAGCCTTCTACAAGAGAATGAGGGAATTCTTAGAATTTCCTATGCTTGGAACACAGTCCTAATATATTTATTTGAGACAGGGTCTCACCCAGGCTGTCCCCAAATTCTCAGTGATCCTCCTGCCTCAACCTCCTGGGTGCTGGGATTATGGGCACCATGCCTGGTATCACAGCCCTAAAATCTTACATGTGAATTTGTAAAAGACTTGGATTCTTAATTGCTGACAAATCATACGATGGCCGGGCTCAATCTTGTGGCCCCCGCAGGACAGCTAATTTAACCCAAAATTCCAGCTTCAGTTCTTGCCACATTCCAGAAGTACCTCTTGTTCACTCTTCTGGTAGCAAGGCCCCATGATGGTTTATGAGTTGGTTGGCACCTTTGTCTTCCTTTGAAGGGCTGCTGTACATCCTGCCTTCACAGCACAGTGGCAGAGCAGCACCCTTGCTGGCATCTGTACCAGAGACAGCTGAAGAACAAACTGAGGCAGGGCACTTAGAGGCCATGCCCGCCAGCCCCTTACTGTGTGATGTGAAGCTGAGGGCCAGAAAGAAGGCAGCCTGCCTAGTCTCACAGCCTTTCCTCCTCAACTTGTACCTCAGACGCATTTCCAAATATTGTAACAGGCCAACGCTAAAGCACAGAGCATTTGTGATTGCCACATTGTCACCAACACCACTGGGATAATGTTTGACCCGAGGGATGGTGGTATTGCCAGCACCTATGAAGGGCTCCTGGGTCACACATCGTGGCTCATCTTGGCTCCCCGCTTTGGGTGGTGATACTCTCTCCTCCTCCTCGTTTCACCTCCAAGGCAGCAGGGAACAGGATGAGACTCCACCTCAGGGCAAAATGCATGTCTCTGTCCTCTCCTGCTCTGCCATACCCACCCCATTTCTCTCCCAATACTGTGACAGCGACCTTCCCTAGAGTGGGACTCCCATTTTCTTCTGCTGTCCTAAATAGGCCCCTGAGTTTAGGGCAGCTTGCTAGTCAGACTTAGAAGCCGGTGAAGTATGTCTTTATCCCCGTTTTCTCTCCTAGCCTTTCTTATCCCAAGGGAGATACATTTCTCCTTCCATGGCTGCCTTCCTGTAATAACTTTTTCAATTCACTTTCTCTCTGATCTCATTCACACCGACCATATAAGAAGTGAACAAACAACCATTCTAATTTCTGTTGGGAATGTCTGCACATTAACCAAAGCTGAAGGGAAACAGGAAAGCCCATCTCCTGGATTTCACACAAGCACTCCTACTGAATTCTCTCTGCGGCCCCGAAGGGTGGCATCCTAATCCTCAGTTCACAGATGAGGCCACTAGAACAGCGGACAAGGTCACAGCTGAGTCATTACCCATCTCAGCCTCCAGTCTAGAGCAGGATTCCTCTCTCCATAGAACGTTCTGGACCGGAAGAGTTTCAGATCTCTGGCAGATAAAGAGCCCACTGCCTCATAAAACAATCAACTCCCTTTCCCACAGGCTTAAGTCTCTCTGTTATTTCTCTCCCCAAGTTAGGTTCACCTCCTGGGGCCACAGAAAACTGATCCTAATAAGCAAAGTGATTCTGAAATCGGTGCCTTCCTCCAGCCTCTGTGCTCTTTTTGTAACAGCGCCTGTCCAGGTGCTGGAGTCGTTCACAGGGCCCTGGACCTGCGCAGAGCCAAGCTGGCAGCTGAAAGCAACAGGCAGCAGTTCCTCTTCTCGCCCTCAGCAGGCCCCAAGCAAGCACACTACGTGGGTGATGCCAAATGAAGTGAAATATCTCCTTTCCCCAGACTGTTAACTTTTTTCTTGCTTAAGGAATGGGAGGGTAATGACACTTAGTACTTTAAAGCTCAGCAATAAAATGAGCAGATGGGCACAGATCCCCAGCGTCACAGGCACAGCTCCAGGGGGCAGCCACCCCGGCTGCACATGGGCCAAAATCACAGGCACACTGGCCAGTGGGGGCGGGGGGCACAGCAGCTTCCCCTGCTCCTCCAGGCTGCACCCGGCCCAACAGCTGGCCCTGGACCCTGCTCCTGCTGTACCACTCAGCTCAGCATCTGCTTCTTCTGGGCCAGAGTGGAACACAGCCTCTCTGGTGTTAGAGATGAGGGGTGTCTTCAGCAAGTGAGGGGCTAGCACAGCCCCTACTGGCCTCCCTGGGGCCACAGGAGAACAATTTATCTGAGCACAGAGGGACCTCAGGGCAAGTCCCAGGAAATTACTGTGTCAACACTACCACCGAAACAGTTTACTGAGAACGTGCCACAGGCAGTCACCGTGCTCCTGTTTCACATGCCTTCTGCAGCCCACGCATGAGCCCATGCCATGTTAGCCTTGCTCTTGTTTCTCACAGAGAGGAAGCTGCCGCTTGAAGAGGTTACACAGCTTTCTTGAGGAAACTGGAGGACAAATCACCCCAGGAGTCGGGTCATTCTGAGACATGCTCCACAGTCTCCAGAGGTCTCCAGGGAAAGTCCAAGGCCAGCCTGGGTTCTGTGGTGAGGTCAAGGCTCAGCCCAGACTACATAGCAAGACCTCATCTCAAAATATAAAATAAAACAACCCTGAAAAGTAAAACCTTAAACGATGTGGCAGTTTATCCTGATAGGCCAGCTGAAGACCTTATGACAGATGGCTAAATTAGATAGAAATCCATATACAGCCATAGAGGGCTGTGGCCTGGAGGAAATCAACACAATAATAGAGACATCAAGACTGTGGCTCAGGGGTGAATCTGAACAGCCAGGCCTCAGGATGGAGACACAATAGCAAGTCCTTCGAGGCTCCTTAAGGGGTAAGCAGCAACTTGAGATCATACTGTAATTTGTATCATCTGGCCCAGTAAGTCCAGATAGGATCAGGAGGGCCTTCCAGATAGCTCAACGGACTAAAGTGCCTATTTGGGCAGAGCACAGGGACCAGGTTCGATTCCCAGCATGCTGTGCCAGCCATGAGAGTGGGTGTGGTGGTGCAGGGCCTATAATCTCCGGTCTTGGGAGGCTGAAAACAAGAGGATCATTATGAGTCTGATCATTGTAGTAAGACCCAGTAGACCCTATGCTAAATAAATGTATTCAAAAGCATGTATTTAGGGTCTACATATTTAGTAACTTCCTCCTTTGGCTCACAACTTCATTCCTTGATGTTTTGAGACCCCCACTCAGTACATCTGACATCTAATAGGCTCGAGTTATATTTTTCCTATATCAACCTCCCTGCCCTGTCCATACCTGCGTGTCTCTGAGTTGTCCTCCATACACCCACCACCCTCCTTGGAGGACTCCATTCAGCCTACACACAGCACACTCAATATCTTCAACCAATGCTGAATGGAAACAGGAGGAGAAATGCCTCAGCCTCCACCATACCAGGAATAGGGTCATTCTGAGATATGGTCCACAGTATCCAGAGGTCCCCAGCAAGAGTGAGGGCCCACAGCAGTCACTCACACACTATCACACCCCGTACCTACCTCCTCTCCAGGGTCACTTGCCCACCTCCCCACCAAGGCATCTTGGCATTGACTGCCCAACAAATGGCTCACCCTGGAATCCTTGACAGTGGGAGCTGCACAGGGGAGCAACTTTGCACCAAGCAATAGTTCACTGAAGTTATCATCATGGAGGAACCCTGCTGTGCTCTGAAGGAATGTGCCCCTCCAAGATTCACAGGTTGGACCTTAAGCCTCAAGGGGGACCACACAAAGGGGTGTTGAGAAGTGATTAAGTCATGAGGTCTCTGCCCTCAGAAATGCCTTGGATAGAGGCTCCTGAGGCTTCTGAGAGCTGTCTGGCCTTTCCTGGTCACCTGCTTCTTCTGCCATGTGAGGGCACAAGACCCATCCCTGTTTGGCTCCTTCTGCCCTGGAAGAAGCACCAAGAAGGTACCATGTATCACATTCCAAATCGTTGACAACGGATTACCCAGCATCCAGAACTGTATGACGCACATTTCTGTTCTTTATAAACTACTTATTCTTTGGTATTTTGTTGTTGTTGTTGAGAGAGAGTATCAGTAAGCAGCAATCCTCCTGCTTTAGCCTACCAAGTGCTGGAATCACAGGGTGTGGCACCACACCTGGCCGGCTTTATTTTTATTTTTTAGTAGCCACTGATCTTAGGATCTCTTGCATGCTAGGCAAGCACTCTACCACTGAGCTACCCCCTAGCTAACTCAGGGTATTCGCTCTGTGATTCAAGGCTTCCAATAAATTACTAATCAATTGATTGACTGAAATGTCACATGGGAAGTTGCTAACAGTGACAGGGCCAGGTGCCAGATCTTCCCCACTTGGAGACCTCTACCACCTGGAATTCTCAGTGGGGAACAAATCTGACAATGGCAGTTGGGACCTGCTGCTCCAGGCTTCCAGCCCCCTGCAAGCTCAAGTAAAATGCAGCATTCTTGGCTCATCTTCCACGGGCATCGTGAGCATTCATTAGTGACCACTGGTAAGTGCTCTGAAGATGTGGGGGCTCGGTACACAGCAAGTCATTAGGCCTCTGCACAGCACTGTGCTCTGGGAACAGCTAATTGAGAAATAATTAACCCCTCAAGATGCAGAGGACAGCTGCCTGGCTGCTGCAGGATTGGAAGGGACGTAACCGTGTGCATGGTGAGAAGGGAGAAATAAAAAGCTACTTTGGATTTGTGGATTCCAAAACAGTCTGAAGACAATTTAGCTCTGGCCCCAAAGAGGAGGAGAGGGGATATTGGCTGGGACAGTGTTGTGGGGAAAGCCCCTCCCACAGCGCGAGGCCGTGGAAGCAGCGCAGGGCTCCTGGGCGGTACTCAGGTCCAGCCAGCTCTGCACAGCCACGTGGGTGTGGACAGGCACTGGTCCTGGGCTCTGGCTGAGCCCCAGTGCCTTAAGATCGTCATGAGGCTAATACCCATCTGGAGGCTCTTTCGCCCACCTCAGCAGGTTGTCTTGTGCCTTTCCTGTGGGTGGGCCAACTCAATCCAGTCAACATAGTAGACTCACTTTGTGGGAGACCACGAAATACGGATGCCCAGGCCCATCCCTGACAGACAGTCATTCCTGGGTGGGGCCAGTGTGGTGCACCCAGCAATTCCAGCGCAGCGGGTACTGCTCGCCAATCTTCCGGTCTGGTCTTTGTGGTTCTCAGCTGCCAAGACGGCTGAAGTTCTTAACCCCTGTTACTCTAGAGGGCTGAAGCCAGATGATCACAAATGCAAAGCCACTCAGTTATTTAGGGAACCTCTGTCGCGAAAGAAGAAAGAGAGAGACAGAGAGACAGAGAGAATTTATAAATCAATGGGCTGGAGATCTAGCTCTGCAGGAGAATGACCTTGATTTCAATACCAAGTGGTGAAAAATGAAAACAAAATGAAAAATAGGTGAGGGCCGGGGAGATACTCAGCGATCTAAAGCACCTACTTAGCCAAGCACATGCACAGGGATCATTGTTTGATCCTTGGCACCACATGCTGCGCCAGCCTC